>APFE031337841.1:0-12077 GCA_000404065.3 Pinus taeda
TATTAAATAATTAATTGATTAAAAATGAAAAGAAATCAAGTGTCCGCCTGTAGATAAGTTTAGGGTTCTTGATCTATTTATATCAAGGTTCATGTCTCCTTCTCTCAATAATCTCTCATTCTTTTTCTATCTTTCTGATTTGTCCTGATGATGGACCCCCTTTGGGGTTTGAAACGTCGACACAATGAACAAAAGACTGTGGACAATCCGGATCACACCACTGCAAAAAACTTCCACATAAGCCTAAAATCAAACAATGTGAAAAGTATCGTGATGGAAAGGGGACACAAGAAAAAAGGAGTGGGAAGCGAATTGGGAGGGGATTTGACTATAAAACGACAAGAGGCCAGGGAGAACACAACAAATGAGAGAAAATTTGAGGAACAAATTTCCTGAGTGCATGTTGAGCATTGGAGAAGCTTGTTGAGGCTGAGGGAATGAAATTTCATATGTGAAATATATTAAGATACAGTCTGTTAGTGTCTTAGCTTGGAGAAGTCACTGGAAATATCATAGGAGAGTAATGGCTAAAGGTACTTGATGTGTGGATGATAAACCTTTAAGGGCTTGTTGAGAAGGTTGATAAACCCCTTAGTGCTTGCCAAGGAGGCTGATAAACCACTAAGGGCTTGATGAGAAAGTTGATAAACACATTAGTGCTTGAAACAAGATTGAGAGACCATAAGGCATGTCATCATTCACAAATTACTTAATGAAAGGATTGATAAACTTCTGAGTTCTTGCCAAAGAGTGACAACTGATAAATCACTCAGAGCTTGTCAAGCAAGTTGATAAACCACCCATAATTGTGAGCTACAGGAGACCTATAGTGCTTTCCTTGAAGAGTGAGAGCGTTGGGTCCTAGATATGTATTGTAGTGTCTATCCAAACCTTTCATTTACAATCTATATTCATCCCCTTACAACATATTTTGTAGCTATTATATTACCAATTTTCACTGAATGCATTCATTTTACCTTGTAGTTAAATTATTAATGATTTCTTATACTTTTAATGATTAAGTGAGTTTTTAATATGGTTTTATCAATGACGGTTTACTAATGTGGTTATGTGGCTAAGGAGCATGTTCCAATACACAAATTTATGTCTATGTATCAGTTTAGCAGTTTGGTACTTAATTCTGCACTTGCACGAATGGATGGAAAATTTTCAAAATTATAAAATATGATTTTCTTTCTCTAGCATGGTAAATTAGGTGCCACATGGGCCTAATATGCTGGTACAAACCTTGGAATATACCCAAATCACAAGTGTGGGACCCTAGCACATGATTTAAGCTACAACCAAAAATATGTAACAAATTTGAAATTGTCATGTTCTACCTCGATTTATGTGCATATGATGGCAAATCTCAAGAATATGGAAAATGAGTTTTTGCACAACACAAAAATTTACTTGGATCTCAAACAATTTCCAAGAAATTGATACGGTTTGAAATTTACAGTTGGTTCTTTGAAGCAATTTTGTACAAAAATTCTGCAAAACCCATATTGGAAAAAGTATCTAAATAGTCAACTTCATGCATGATTTATGAGGTCATGGAATTAAATCAAGAAATTCAAAGAGAGTTTTTTGTTGAAAATATAACAATTTAGACCCCATAGAAACATATCCCCAAAATATATCATGGTAGATAAGATATGGTTGGTTCTTTAACATCAATTTGTATAAAATTACACAAAAATCAAAGTTCTGAGCTTTCCTCTAAAGTTGTAAATTCATTTTCAGAGTTTAGGGGATTGGATATTATCCTTCATCAATGGATTTTATGTGTAAATAAATCCTCAAAGGGAAGAGGAAGGGAGGTTTTTCATTATTGTGACAAAGGAGATCAATGATTAGTTTTTGGAGAGATTTAGAGAGCTGATTTGTAACATAGTTTTTGATGTGAATAAAGAATTGATAATTGTTGAATTGTGATACATCTTCCTAGATCGATCTGATATTTTCTTATCAGCACTAACCTCCTGGAAAGGGCTCCCTCATTGTGGGTGTTAGGTGCAAGAATTGCAGTTAAGCAAACTCCTTTCAACACTTAATTTGTCAATCCAGGGTTTCGTACACTTTGAGGCGTAGCATAGGAAATGAAAATAAATTATATGACCCTTCTCTAATTGTATTCTTACTTCTTCAATTAAAAATCGCAGAATCGAAAGGATAGATCACACGACAATGAATACCAAGAAAATTTTGGTGCTGAATGAAAAGAATGTGCTTTGCAGAAATCCAAAGTAAAGGAAACTCTCAATTCTTCATAAAAAATTATGAATCAATAAAATAACTATTTGAGATCCTCTTTAGAACGGGTGTAAGACAAAAGAATAATCCAACTATTCAGAATACCTGTCTTCCTTAAGATTTTCCTTCCTACACCAAGCTGTCGTTCCTGTACTAGAGCGAAGCTTCTATACTAGAAATGTGTATATTGGGACCTTACTAAACGTCTTGAATTGCATACAAGAGCTCTGAGCCTTGGTACTAGAGCACTCTGTTCCTATACTTGGAATGTCAATTCCTATTCTAGAACAAAGGTTCCTGTACTAGGAAACTAGAGTTCCAGTACTTGGTTTCCAAATCGGTTGCAAGCAATAAAAGCGTGTTAACTAAGGAAAACAAATGCAAGGTCAAAGCAGAACTGTAAAGCGAAATTCTATAAGCAAAATGAACCATTAACTAATCTCATGCTTGGAAATGAAAAGTGCTTTCATAGCCAAAGGAAATTTCTATCAGAATAAGATATCATTTTACTTGGAAACTACTTTGACTCAAACATCAGCAAGCTCTTTCCTGAGACGACCATTTATTGAATAAATTAGAACTGCACCTTATACAAACAATTATTTTAACTCAAGGAATCCTTCTGATACATTCAATATTAAATCCAGCAACAAGTGCAGGTACAGACCCAAATAATGTAATAGTGTTTTAGCAAAATGTTATAGACATTAATAAAATCTGAATCCAAACTTGAATATTATAATATGCTTCACTAAAAAGAAACCAAACACTTTTTGCAAAATAATAATAAACCTGCAAAAATAAGAATGACTGGCTGCAATGAATAAAGGAAAATTTTCAATCTTGCTAAAATGAAAACACACCAGTGCAGGAACCTTAAATGTATGTGTTCTTTGTAAAGAAAAAGGCAACACACATTTGCAGGAAAGAATGGAAGGGAAATAGAAGTGAATGCAAATGAACCACGCACACACTTGGATCCAAATCACACATCTTGCAAGAAATTAAAGTTCATTAGCTATAAAGAATCCAAACATGATTTGCTTCATTAACCTTGCATAAAAAAATAAATCTAACACACCTTTAGCAAAGGGAGAACGAGCTGGGTTGGCTGGGCCCTAACCAACAAGATCGTTTCTCTGTAATGAAATGGAAACTTCAAACGCTTAAATGGAGCATCACAACGATATCAAAATAGATAACTTCACAACTGCCATGTTCCTTTGTATTAAACTTCAAAAGTAGCAAATACACATCGTGGATCCCCTTATCCAGCCCAGAAATGACAATACTAAAAAATTGCGAATAGTAGCAAAGGTTTGATACAACATCGCTCCCTAACATCTACAGAGAAACCCTTTTAAATGCACACTCAGATCTTAGCCACAACAAGAAATATAACGTCATGACATATTGAGCCTTTCGGTTATTCACAAAAAGTCTAAACAGGGGTTTTGTAGCCGAAGTCTAGCCTTCATATCTTGCCTTCTTCTCTAAACACCGAGCCCAATAAAGAAACTGATCTCTTGGAAAGAAATCCGCATGGTCTACAGAGCTATCTCATCCATAAACTGTGAGTCGAACAAGGAATTGACAGTTGCCTAAAAATTGCAGGAACACTGACCGATAAAAGCACGATTCCTGCACCAACCCAATCTTCCACATAGATTAACACTTTGGTTCCATCGAATTACTTAGGAAAGGAATATATTAGTTACAAAGATATTTTAAGATATATAAAACCATTAATTTAATGATTAATTACATATATAACCTTTGAATATGAACAACATAGGAGGAGTGCAGGAATGTATGCAATTGGGAAAAAGTACAGGAATAGATAGGCTTTTTGGGTTAAAATGGGGGTTAAGGTGGTATGTTTGGGCTAGGATAGAGACCAAAAAATAGGACAATTCTAGCCAACAACATCTTCCCATCCCTATCTTGTTGTGTGTCCTCACACAACCTCACCCTTACCTCTGCAAAAAAACACATGGAGACCCCCTTTCAGTCCTGTATCCATATGTTAATTCATGTCTTCAACGTCCTCTTCTTCTTAGTTCAAGCCTTCTTGACCCGTTTGACTAATTTCCTGATTCAACCATAGCATTTTGAATCTTGGAACTTCCACACTCTTTCCTGTCATTTTCGTTCTTGTGCTTCCCCTTCCAATTCAACATTCTTATTATTCAGCACTACACCATGTTCTTTCATGGCCCAATTTATAATTTCGAGTCCATAAATGCGTTGCTTCTACTCCTCGATCTGACTATTCAAATTGAGAGTGGAGTCCTCCTAAACAAATTCCTCTTGTGTCAGAATCTTCTCAGCAATTGACTCAAATAAAGTGTCATCAAGACCAATATCATCATGCATATCAGTATCTAACATTTCAACATCACAGGTCTCATCACCCTTCATTTCATCATCACATTGTGTTTCATCTTCCTGTTCTTCAGCATTACATTGTACTTCATTACCCTGATCCTCTGCTGGACCCTTCTCTGCACTAACATCTGGTGTCTTAGAGGTCTTCCTCTTTTTCATCTTTCCAACTAATACTGACAGAGGAGTAAAATATTCCTCTTCGAGGTATCCTATACTACACACTATGTGAACCACAACATCCGTGATGGGCCTCTAGATTAGACATAAATTAAGGCCCATACCTCTAAATTAAATATTAATTTAAGGTCTATGACCATCCTTCAACACATTAAAGCTCTCTTTCTACATTAAATAATTTATTTTTAACTTTAATATATTCATTAGGAAGGTTTATGTATAATTGGATATTTGTGCCTAATATTATTTATTTTTGTGGAATATTATGAGAATATTGGGCAGATTATGAAGATTTGGAGGAGGAGATAATTTAGAGACTTGTTCCCTACTACAAGAGGATAAATAATAAATAATAAATCAACAAGATATTATGGAATTATGGCACAGATTGTGGAACTCCAATGATTGAGAAAATCTAGGAATGTGTTCCACTAATCAAGGGACCAGATCGACTAATCAAGGGATTTTGTTGGGGAAAGCTTCCTCCATTCATGGGGAATGATTCCTAATCATTTTTTATAATTACGAAGTCGAATTTGCCTCTAGATATAGACTTTCATTAGTCTCCTTGTGGAGAGAACTCGTATTTCTGCAGTTCCATTGTATTTTCTTGCGGGGATGTAATTCTATTGATGAAAATAATGAAGATTGGTGTCATGTTAAACTTCTAAATCTCATTCTCCTCCATAGGTCATTGAATTTCCTTGGGCTTGGCCATCCCAGGAACCTCAGAGCCCTTTTGTATCATTTTCTTTCCTTCTTTTCACTGTTTATTGATATGCATCCCTAGTTTTTATTTCTTTCTATTTCTGCATTTAGTATTAATGATTTCTTGTTGTAGGATTGAGTTAAATGGTTGACGTAAATTCTTTTGTAGGATCAAAAGAATTATTTCATCATTGTAAAAGATTTGGAAGTTCGTAGTAATCATTGAGCTGCCTGGATTAGTCTTCTTATTCCCAAATTTAGATTGTTGGACTTCATTTTTAGCAAAGAACAATAAAATTCTGCTATTTTTTAGAGCATGCTAACAAGATTCAATAGATTTGGTTCCACCTGAATTAGATCAAAAAACCATTCTAGTTCATAAAAAAAATTACACCATTGCATTTTCACTTGATTTGGTTGGGCATTTTTTAGATTTACTAGCTCACTAGTTCTCGAATTTCTAGATTTTCGACTAGTAATGTTTTTTTATTTTTTTTGCATGGGTTAACAAATGTATTTTTGAGTGATTTCACTTGGAATGGGGACCTAAGACATCCTAGTTAATAAAAAAAACTGTCCCATCCAATTTTGATTTGATTAGTTTGGTCATTCGATGAATTATATTAAATCTGTACATCCTGTAGTAAATCATTGTAGCATCGTGTAGGAAACCCTGTTTTGAGCCCGAATTGAGGAAACTCATTATTGAAGCTGGGATTAGGCTTCTACTTGACCTCCATGCCATCAAGACCATTTTAACCCTCTTGATCCACACTTAGGTCAACATTTTGCTAGTTTTCAAGTGTAGGATCTGATTTCCATTTCTTCTATCTTCAGTTTTACATTAGATCTCATCAATGTTTTATACCATTCTACAAAGTTTTCCTCATGCATGAAGTAGACAACTAGCTCATGAAAATATGTTTCCTTTAGATAATTGAAATTATTCTTGTTTGCATGATTTTTGGGTAAATTTCAATGTTTGATGCAGTGCAGGTGTTTCAGGAGTACAGAGAGATTTCATAGTCAGCAACCTCATCCCAACTTCATCCACCCATGGTCCTCACTTTCTTTCACTACAACAATTTCATCATTTCACAAGGAAACTTCTCCAAGATTTTGATAAAATCCATCCATCTCCCAACTTTGGTTTTAAGCTCTAAAGTGGTCCTAGGCACTCCCTTACCTCATTCCATCCACCAACCACCTTCCCTAAGCTTTCCATTACCTTCGACATCCATCCTTTTTCTCTCGGTTGTATCCTATAGGTTTTAAAGGGATCCTGTAGGTTTTCTTGTAGCATCGTGCAGAAAACCTTGTTTTGAGGCCAAATTGAGGGAAAAGCCTTTAGGAAGCTAGCAAAGGGTCCCTACTTTTCTCCCAAGCCTTCTGACCATTCACCATCATCTCCAAGCCACCTACCACATCACCAAAATAGTTTAGCTTTCACACTCTCACATGAAAAAAGAGAAAAAGAAAAACAAATTTATTTTATTCATTTAGATGCATAGCAGTAGAAGGTTTGATGGTTTGAATATGCATGCTTACGACAGTAGGATTGCATACATGTTAACTTAGCATTCCTTTGAAGCAAAGACTCTTAGCAGTTAATTAGAAAATGGTGTGTTTTGGCATTTTATTTCAGTCTCTTTCCTTGTACTTTCTTTCTTGCAATAGGTTAAGGTTCCATTTCGAACATTTCATTTTTTGCAATTAGTTTAGGATTTGACTTTAGTACATGCACTCCATTACATCATGATAGCAAAGGAAGGACACATTTTATGCTGCACATATAGTGCCAATACTTCTTAAGTTTGTACGAAACTCGGGTTGATAATTAAAGTCGGTAGCCTTGGGAGTTGCAACATTCTTGTTGCAATATCGAGGCTCATCAATCTGCAAGGAGTGAAAGATTGTTCTCATTCATAAAACTACACTGGGAGTCATCTATATTTATTAAAGAGGTTGACTAAATATGGTCCTCTCTCGAAGAGGAAAACCTTGATCCAGATTTATACAAGAACGCAATAACATACATAAATAACCATGAATATAGAGATGCAGCAGAAATAATGCTTCATTTCATTAATGTAACATACTAAAATATGATTACAAACAAAAATGGAAATAAACCAGCTAGGGCGATGATAGTTTATCTCTGAGAAGAGATGTGGTGGCTACATGCCTCTGAACTATGTTACAATGAGGCTAGAAGGCCTATTTATTGTTTAGAAACAATGGAAAACCCTAAACATCCAAAGTCCTAACCCTAGGAGATGAAACGCCAAACTGTGGGCCCCGATTGGGTAAATTGGTACATCAAATTCCTGTCGTAACTTTGGCATACGATCTTTGTTTGATGCGCACAATAGCTCGTTAGAAACATCTATCCGACCACTATAAATTTGGGAAGATCAAAATTGGTCTATGTCCCATGTTGCTCTTGGTTTTCCCCAAAAAAGTCATTTAGGGCCTCAAAATGGTTTCAAAAATTCAAGACCCAAAAAACTACTAAAAATAGTAAATTGTGCTACAACTAAGGAAACTGAAAAACTGAAAGAGAGTTGTGGGGGTCCTAGTGGGATAGGTGGGTGGCCACCAACATCCACCTGGATCATTCCTCCCCCCTTAGGAAGTAATGGTCCCCATTGCGTTGAATTCCTCCATCTACTGAACTTGGTCCCTCGTGAGTTGTTCTACAATCTCTGATGTGTCCAGTAATGGTAGGAAACATGGTAGTTGAAAGTCCACATCGAAAACTCGGTGAAAGCGAAGGAATGGGGGAATGATATGCTCCAAAGAATTATTTCCCACTGTTGGGTTGTGTTATATTCTTTCCACGACTAGCCCATGTACTTAACCGGGGGTTAGAGGGGGGGAGGTCGTAGGGGGTTTGAGGGGTACCTGTAACCCCACTTTATGGGGTTCAGGGTAGCACCCCAGAAAATTTTGGTTTTTGACCCTATGTTAGGATGGGCGGACCCACCTATGGTTTTGTGCATGATTTTCGCACATGTTTTTTGGACGTGATGGTTTTCGGTCCATGGTATTAGATGCTTCGACATGTGTAAATATGTATTATAACATTGAAAGGAACATAATGAAAAATCAAGCTAGTAGTCCCGATTTTGGGATCCAGAGGAAAATCTCTGTGTATATGTGTTTTTCCCTTGCATTGTTTATTTTCTGTGTTTTAGAATTCGTATGCAGGTAATTTCTTTACGGGGTTAAAACCTACATTTGGTATCAGAGTAGTTTTGGCTTCAAGAGGATGCCTTTGTTGCTAAGGGGTTTCGATCGGGCCTATGGTAGACCCTGTTTAGTGGGAGATCTGCGAGATTGATTCTGATGGTGAAAGAAGATGGTGAGCAGTGGAAAGATAGAGATTGAGAAATTTAATGGTCAGAGTTTTGAGTTGTGGAAAATCAAGATGGAGGATCTGTTGGTGCATAAAGATCAGTGGATCGTAGTAGATCCAGGTACTAAACCAATGGGAGTGTCCAATGAAGAATCGAAGAAGTTGGATCGGAAGGCAAAGAGCACAATATGATTGTGTGTCTTCGATTCAGTATTGCTGAATGTATCAGGGGAAGCTACGATGAAGGTTTTGTGGGACAAGTTAGGGACTTTGTACCAATCTAAGTCTCTGGTGAATAAATTGTTCCTGCGGAAAAAGCTGTATAACCTGAGGATGAAAGATGGAGACTCGATGACAGAGCATCTGAATGCATTTATTACTGTGGTAAGTCAGTTAACATCTATTAATATTAAAATTTTAGATGAAGATAAGTGCATCAGTTTGTTGTGTTCTGTACCAGATTCTTGGGATAGTTTGGTTATTGCAATAGGTAGCAATGCAACTGCCTTGCAGTTTGATGAAATAGTCTCTTCCTTGCTGACAGAGGAGATAAGACGGAAAAATATGGAGAGCCAAAATGGTCATGCCTTGTTTGTATGAGGATGGACCGAGAATAGAAACAAAAATAAGTCATCGAGTGGGAGATCTAAATCTAGAGGGAGATCTAAATCTCCAAGAAAACCTGTAAAGGTGGTGTGTTGGAAATGCAGAAAGGAAGGGCACTACAAAAGGGACTGTAAATCTAAAGCTCCTGATAAAAGAAATGGATCTGATGATGCTCCTTCTGCAGAGGTGAAAACCACCTCAAATGAAGGTGGGGATGTGTACTTGGCTTCTTCAAGTACACATGTAGATCATGAGGCATGGTTGATTCACTCAAGTGCATCCTTTCACTTCACTCCCTAAAGAGAGTTGTTCTGCGAGTATGATAAATATGATGGTGGTGATGTCTTCTTAGGGTTTGATAAGAAGGCTAGAATCATTGGTCGTGGAAAAGTAAAGTTGAAGCTGCAAGGTGGAAGGGTTAGAACACTTTCGGGTGTTCTGCATATTCCTGCATTAGCCAAAAATCTTATTTCTATAAGCAAGCTGGATGATGCAGGTGTAAAAACAATATTCGAGAAGGAAACCTGCAAAATGGTTCGGGGAGCACTGATATTGATGTGGGGAGCTTGAATTGGAACTCTGTACAAGCTGCAAGGTAGAACTATTATTGATGGGTGCAACAGTTCTGTGGTTCATGAAAGTAGAGCAGAAAATCTAGTGGTCTCTGGAGAGAAGACCATGTTGTGGCATCAAAGGCTTGGACATATTGGAGAGAAGGGCCTTCGAATACTTCATGGTAATGGTATGGTAGAAGGTATGAATAATAGCTCTTTGGATTTTGATTTCTGTGAAAATTGTGTATATGGAAAGCAGAATCAGGTGAGTTTTCCCTCTGGTAGTAAGAGGGCGAAACAGATATTAGAACTTGTGCACAGTGATGTGTTTGGACCTGTGAAGGTTCCATCACTGGGTAAGTCTGTGTACTATGTATCATTTGCAGATGACTTCTCAAGGAATACATGGACATATTTCCTTAAGAAGAAATCTGAAGCCTTTGACAGGTTTAAAGAATTTAAGGCTCTCGTGGAAAATCAAACAAAGAAGAAGATAAAGGTGTTGAGGATAGATAATGGTGGAAAGTTTTGTAGCAAGGAATTTGAAGAATTCTATAAGAAGTTTGGTATAGCACGATATAAGACTACTCCATATACACCTCAGCAAAATGGAGTTGCAGAAAGAATGAATAAGACGTTGATGGAAAGGGCAAGAAGCATGCTCAATGGTGTCGGGTTTGGACAAGAATTCTGGGCAGAGGCGGTGGATACTGCATGTTACCTGGTCAACAGGTCACCTTCATCACTGTTGGAGGATAAGACTCCATAAGAGGTATGGACTGGTAATAAACCCTCTCTTTCACATCTGAGGGTATTTGGATGTGATGCATATGTACATGTTCCAAAGGAGAAACGCACAAAGTTGGATAGTAAATCTAAAAAGTGCATATTTATTGGGTATAAGGATGGTTTAAAGGGGTATAAGCTTTGGAACCCAGTCACACAGAAGGTTGTGTACAGCCGATATGTGGTGTTCAGAGAGGTAAAAGACGTTATTAAACATGAAGTCCAAACAAAGGAACCTGAGAAGATAGAGTTTGAGGTTAAGGAAGAAGAATCAAACTCTACAGCAGAGGAGGAATTAGAAGATGAAGAGCCACAAACTCCGAGTGTGAGAAGATCAGTTCGAGAAAGAAGGCAGCCAAAAAGGTATAGTCCATCCGCTTTCTGTTCAAATTTTTCTTTATCTATTACTGACGATGATCCCAGAACTATGAAGGAAGCAGTAGAGTCAGAGGATGGAAACCTCTGGAAAGAGGCCATGGTTGTTGAAATGGCATCTTTGCACAAAAATGAGGCTTGGGATTTGGTGGAATTGCAGGCTGGAAGGAAAACTACTGGTAGCAAATGGGTGTTCAAGAAGAAGACAAATGTAGAAGGAAAGGTGGAGAAATACAAAGTTCAGTTGGTAGCAAAAGGTTATTCCCAGGTGTCGGGAATTGAATTTGGCGATATTTTTTCTCCTATTGCCAAGGTAACTTCTATTAGATTACTTTTATATGTTGCTGTTGCTTTTGATTTTGAGGTAGAACAGATGGATGTGAAGACAACATTTCTTCACGGGGATTTGGAAGAGGAAATCTACATGAAGCAACCTGAAGGCTTTGCGGTGAAGGGTAAGAAAGAACTAGTATGCAAGTTAAAGAAGTCTCTGTATGGGTTAAAACAGTCACCAAGGATGTGGTATCAGAAAATTTGATACATTTATACGGGGACTTGGCTTCACCAGAAGCAAAGCAGATCATTGTGTGTATTTTAAATTAATTGGTGACCGTGTTATTTATCTGGTCTTGTATGTGGATGATATGTTGTTGGTTGGAAAATGACAAAGAAATTATCCAGGATTTGAAGACCCAATTGTCCTCCAAATTCGACATGAAAGATCTCGGTGCTGCAAACTATATTTTGGGCATGGAAATTAAAAGAGATCGGGCAAAGAGGAAGCTCTGGTTAAACCAGAGGAAGTATGTCGAGACAAAATTGCAGAGGTTTAATATGCAGGATAGTAAACCGGTGAAGGTTCCTAT
>APFE031337842.1:0-40643 GCA_000404065.3 Pinus taeda
TAGCCACTGGCCAACTTCCTCCTCACTTGTCTTCAAGGGAGAAATGCAAGATCATTAGACAAAGTGCCTCATATACTTGGATTGGCAGAATCCTCTTCAAGGTTGGGACCTAATCAGGTTTTAAGAAGATGTATGAGGTAGGCTAAGGTCTATGATATCCTCTTAGATTTTAATTATGGACCTTATGGAGTTAATTTTTTTACAATAAGGACAAGCTACAAGAACCTACAAGTAGGATACTTTTGTCCAACTCTTCCTAAGGATGCCCAAAGATACACTGTACAATGTGATGAGTGCCAAAGAATGGGGAAGCCTACAAGGAAGGATGAAATTCCCCTTCAACCTCAATTGTTTCTTTATACATTTAAGAAATGGGGCATGGACTTCATTGGTCCTATTGATCCCCCATTCGAATAGAAAAAGTATAGCATTGTATTAACTAACTATTTAAATAATTGGGCTCAAGTAAAACAAGTAAACGAAGCCACAGAGAAAGAGGTAGTTGAGTTCTTAAGGGAGAACATTTTCTATAAGTTTGGATTTACAAGAGAGTTAGTCACAGATCAAGGCACCTTTTCTACTTCCAACTTAATTGAGGGGATAATTAAGCAATATTACATTCACCTTTGGAAGTACACTCCCTACTACCCCCAAGAAAATTGGAAAGTAGAGGTCACTAACAAATCCTGAAAGAACACTCTTACTAAGGTAATTAGTGGAAACAAGAAATACAAGGAAGAAATGCTCATTGAGGCCACCTGGCCCTACAATGCCACTTGGAAAACCACATATGGTTCCACCCCATATAAGATAATTTATGGAAAGAAGGCTTTGTTATCAATTGATTTTGAATACAACACTTTGAGGATTGCATCTCAACTAGATATGGATTTGATCAAGGCACCAACTAAAAGAATATGTCAACTAAATTCCTTGGTTGAGTATAAGATGCATGCCTTATTGTATATTAAGGTAGTCCAGTTACAAAGGGAAATATGGCATGATAAACACATGAGCCTTCCAAGGGGGTGATTGGGATGTGTTGTATGACTCTAGGTTCAAGGACTTTAGAGGCAAGCCCATCACCAGATGGTTGGGATTGTACATGGTGGAAAAATGCTATGAAATTGGCTCTATCAGTATCAAAACCATCCCATTATTAATCCCATTGTTAGTAAATGAGTACATGATGAAATTTTATAGGAATACCCTTTCTAGGGTTGAATTTACAGCTTCAATGTGATTAAGAGAACCAATGCTCCCAATCCATCCTAACCCTAACCAACGAGAGAAAAAGAAATTAAATAATTAATTAAAATTAAAATTAAAATTAAACTTAATATTAATTAATAATAATAATAATAATAATGTCTCAGATTAAAACCTCCTTTGAGGGGCTTGAAACAAACTCATTTGCCAAAAACCTCCATGAGGTAGTGATTGAGTTTGAAGAAAAAATAAAAAGAGGAAAAAATCTCCAAGTGAAAACCTCTTCTGAGGCGTGTGAAGCAGGTTCTTTGGTGGAAAACCTCCATCAAGCATCTATTGAGCATAGAAAAAAATCAAAATCATATTGAATTTTCATCATCTCTCATATTTATTTTTGTGTAGGAACAATTTCCCCTACAACAAAAGAAGAAACAACAATCACATCAACCAAAATGAACATACTACAAAAATTAGAAAGAAAGGGGACAATATTGCACTTGTTTCAAGTCATCAACATAGATTGCCTCAAGGTTAGACCAGTTGGTATCCATGTATAATTTCCATTCCCTTACACCATTTCCAACACCATTGTTATACGGGAATAGTGCCCACACGGATGTTGCTATTCCCACTAAGATGGGTGGCTATCTTAGAAACAAACAATCAAAGTCTACTATTGATTCCTTTTGTGAAAATAGATGAGTGGAGAACCAAGAAGGCCAACCTGAGTCTTGCGCTCGATTCCCTCTCCTTCTTGATAGAGTTTTGTTGCTCGCTCTTTTTCTGCTCAGCTTCAAAAGGACCTGTAGAATCACAGCAACATATTACTATGCAAGAAACAAGGATCTAAATTCACAAATAATGCAGGATCAGATGTACAATAACCATATATAAGCATATATAAACAAGTACACCAGAATATGGAAGGAAACAAGAATAGCTTTATTTAGATAAAAAGTAGCAAGAGGATTACAACCATGAGTAGCTCTGGCATCATCCTGCAGCTAAGAAGCCCTTCTTTCACCTCAAGCAAAGCAAAATCACCCAACACTGTGAATGTACACCAGAATACCAACAACACTTCTCTATAAGTTACAAAATTCCAGCCCCCGGATCTCTGTGATGAGGGATCCATATATAGATGATTACAGAGATCTGATTCATCTTTTCGGATCTTGATTAGTGTCTTCTCTCGGATAGTTCCTGCTTCCACTTGGAGAATGAAGATCTCTTACACATCCCTGGTCGAAAATGGAGTGGCAAGTGTCAAAGGGGAAGCTTCTGGAAGATTCCATGATCTTCCACCTCGCATTTGGTCCCTGCCATTTGTCCATTCCCGACCATCGCACCCTACAGAGGAGAAAAACAGTATGCATCACACCCTGTACATTTGGAAGGTGATATGCATCGCACCCTCTGCATGGAGCTTTCAGTATGGTCCAGTTTTGACCATTTATGAGTAGTTTTTAGTGGAGAACTTCTGGGAAATGATGTAATCAGTTGACCTTGTTCATTTAGGCAGTGAAGCAACCATTTTAGGGACTTAAGAGCCCTCAGTTTATGGACATTTTTTATTGAGGTTGAAGTGCCCAAATGTCTATAACAGTTTCCCCCTAAAGCATGAGGTCGTTAATTGTTTTTGATGTCAGGTGAAATGCTTTACTATGAGGATCTGAAGTTTTTCTGAGCTGGGAGGCAACTTGTAATAAGATACAATACAATAAATTATTTGACAACATTTTTTCATGATCTAGCTGAGGTGGGCATTCCCATGCTCAGCTTTATAAACTCATTTTCATGTACATAGGACAGACGATTGTCTGTGTGACAGACTGATGATATGGACACATCATCCTTTGATTTGGATGATCATCTGTTCGGAAATGATGTACAATGGATGTTTTTATATTCCTGAATATATCGAAGCCCGGATGGATGAAACTAGATCAGGATCTTCAAACTCAGCCAATCTTCACTCGGAGTACAAGTCAATCCATGTGAATTTTTTTTTTGGAGTTGAACATGGAAAGACATCGCCTGATTACCAGCCAATGATGTAAGCTATTAACAGGTGCGAGAGGAATCACCAATAATGATAATGACCCTCAAGGTACTACAGTACAATCCACGTGGTGTGAAAAAAGGACTTGGCATCGAACACCACGCAAAATCTCTCGGTCGAAGGTCATTGATGTAAACCTGTCGCCGAATGTGAGAAACTTGCCATTGAGGCATGCAAGCTTCAAAGTACTGAAAAGGTTGTTCCTAAGTCAACTTCTTGGATAATGAGCTGATGTCAACAAGAAGCGACCCGTCGCAGGAGGGCCTTGATGAATCCCACATCAACGACACGGAACAGAGCAAATGATTTTGGAGGTGAAAACAGACTGACGATATGAGGGTTCATGGTGGCGGTCATGAAGGAATGAAGCATGAATGAATTGCAGTGGGTGAGACTCAGGTGAATTGTCTGAATGACTTCTCTTGAACATATCGGTGACACTGACGATGGATTGGTAGCGTTAACCCTAGAGATGGATGGTGTGATGGACCACTAGTGAGGACCAATGAACGGAACAACCCAACCCGACATGGATGCGGAAGGAAAGTGTCATGTTCAAGAGCGACTTGCTACCAATAAAGTTTCTTGTTATTTTCTTCCCAATTTTCCCTAGTCATTGTTGACCAGTACCTCTTTATTTTTATCAAGCTTGAGGAGGATAACATATGCTTGTTCTATAATCCACCCTTCGGGTGAACCTGTTGCTATATTTTAGCGAGCTTAGCGATAATGAAACTCATCCTCATCCTGTTGGATGAGTTTGTCACTATTTAGTTTAACGAGTTTAATGAAAAAGATAACTCGATCTCTTTCAATTTTAGAGAGTCTGAAAGAAACGGAAACAAGACTGCGAAGATTCTTTTTCGTTGTATAATCCCTTAAGTTTGAAAAAGCGTAAAATAATACAAAAGGGATGAATTTTCGATAGTTTTAATGAGCTGAACAGGACAAGCACTTGATCTTTTTGTGTAATAATCCCTCAGGTCCAAAAAGATTAAAATCTAGAGTAGGGATAGCACTTCCGATGCCTTTTAACGAGTCGGAGAGGCCAATCGCTCGACATTCTTTTCATATTTTACAAGTCAGGTGAAAATAGCTTAAAGAAGACTTGTTTTCAAGGAACGTGTGATGGTTTCGGGTAGCAGCTGATTCCAGGTAAGGTTTGGAATTTTCCAATCACGACAATGTTACAAGGATGGCTAGCAGAGTCACTCTTCGTAGATGTTCATCGAAGGGGTAAACAATCATATGGGGGTGAATGATCGGCTAAAAACAGAGTGGAGGTGATGGCCAGAACACAACCAAGGTTCAAAAGCTGGCGATAAGACATTCACGATGGTTATTTACCCATTAATTTTTTAATGATCTTAAATGCAGGGAGAAACACTTGCTCATGACTTATGTTTATTTTTTAACGAGCTTAAACGTGGGGAGAAACACTTGCTCATGACTTATGTTTATTTTTTAACGAGCATGAACTATGCGCTAAAACTGCTCGTAGAGAGTTTATTTTTTAACAAGCTTGAACTCTGCAACAACATTGCTCGCCGAGTTTGCATGCCCCCAGCATAATAATGCAAATCGAGGTGCATGCCCCCCAAGCTTCATTCATTCAACTCGGTGGTTGGAATGAAGGTTTACCTTTGAGATCTTTGAAAAATCGTAATCAAAGACTCGATTTGGAAAGGGAGTCATTTCATTTTTTAATGAGGTTGACATAGTAAAAGAACTATCCTCATAATCCACCATATTTATAGTATTTGAAGGATGATTAGGGTCACCGGAATAATCTTCTTGGTAATTCGGAAGATGGGAATGATGGTGGTGATCTTCCCTTCGTGCCTCTTCTATCAATATTAGCTGAATGACTCCTTCGTCTATAGAATCTACATGTGACCAAGGATCTGAAGAGGTGCCATATTCCTTAGACCTATCTATCCAAACACTCGTTGAGTGTTGGTTTGCCCCCCAGGCCAAGAAAATTGATTGCTACAATATTTCTATTAGGGCGACAATCCATGCTGACAAAATGTTCAGGAATATTCTGAATCTTATGGAAGATATCATATTGCAGGTTTCCACTGTGGCCACTTTCGCCATATTGTTTGGAGGCGGTAGGGAAAAAGTACCCATCAAGGCAGGTTCTTTTAGGAGGCCTACTCCGACATTTTGAAGCGATTGAGAGCTTCCGTGGATCATTGGAATGCTTCCTGTAACTTGTGAACTATTGGGGAGGAAGGTTTGGTGGTCGACGATTGTAATTCTTTCTTGGAAGGGAAATGAAATCTTCCTAAAATAAGTCGACACAACGGCGGCCATCACATATATCTAGGGCCTTCCCCGTAGGATGTTGTAATCAAGGTTTCCATCAATGACTTCAACATCAATCTCTACTGTTTTGCCCCCCAGTTCAACTTGCAAGTTACTTAAAATTCCATACAGGGTGTATGTACGTCCATCAAATGCTTTCAATGTCGTTGATGATCGCGACAAGGATGAAGACCCTAGAGTTTTCCAGAAATTCATCGACATGATACATGTGGATGCCTCCTTATCAATAATTGTTCTATGAACAGTTTTATTGAGGGCTTTCACTTGAATGAGGAAAGCTAGTTGAGCTGGTAACTGAGGGTCATATCCTTTATGATTAAAATATACAAGATTGGAATCCGTTGGGTCAATCCCACCTATTGCTGATAATAAAGGCTGCTTTTGGGAGGGGAAATTTTGTAGTACTTCAAGAGTCGACATCGCGGATGGCGATTGAGCTAAATCCTCCACTCTATTATAGTGTTGTGCTGCTTGGGCATGAGGATTAAATGTCGATTTGTGTACTACTCCCTTTGGCGGTTATATTGTTAATTCAGGAATGATGGGTGGCACGACTTCTGTTGAAGTCATTGTTGAACTACTAGGTTGATCTTTATCCTTGTTGTTCAACATCTGTGGACTCCCGTAATCTTTACTCCTCGTCGTTATTAGAGTATGATTTAGTTGTTTTGAGACAGACAACATTAGCACTTGGGACGGGGAAGCATTTTCGTTAGCAACCATATTCGTTCTTGGGTTCGGAAACGGATCAGTCAATACGGCCAAGGTTTTCGAACTTTTGAAAGATTTTCTAAGTTCTTCTTTAAATGGATAGTCCGTGTCCAGTGATCCTCGTCACATATATGACATGGAGTTTTGGGTTTCAAATTCCCATAAGTGTTTGCAGAAGGTTTCGTAAGAGATAAGTCTCCCTGGTTTTTCTTCTTCCCTTGTTTTTTCTTCTTGCCTCCTGGTTGCTTGGTTTCTTTGCCTTTGTCTGTTGATGCAGCATTTACTTCCGAGGCTAGAAGTTCTTCATTTGCATCTTGACTCGAAACCGTGAGGGCCTTTTTGGATGTAACCTTTGCGGTTTTAGTGCTTGTCGTGCCTATCACACCATCGCCGGCATGAGAGTCCTTGTTTGATTTAGGAGGCGGAGCGACGGAGAATTCTGGTCTAGGAGCATCAGGGATTTTATCGTAGAGCATGCTAGACTAAGTATAGATCAAGTCTAGATATTGTGCATGAGAAATGACTTGCTCTTCAGTGACGACTCCCCCATTTGCCACATCTTCTGTAATAGCGGGTAACAGTGACTTAATAAACCATTCAGCCAATAGCTGATTAGGAACATATGTTTTTACCATTCTGCGATGACGCCACAACTCATGAATATAATCGGATATGTGAGTGGCTGTCGTTTGTTTGAAATTCGTAAGCATCTCAGTTCCTATTTCGTACCTGATAGGTAATTGAAAATGGGTTAAAAAGGTTGTGGCTAGGGTACTGAAGTTATCAAATGAAGCTCTAGGTAGTTCGATATACCACTTTGTTGCTGGATCAGTTAACGTGCATTAAAAGAGGCGAAGCTGAATCGAATCATCATTGAGAGTGTTTGACGAACACCATAGATGAAAGGACATCACATGATTCAATGGGTCTTCGCCCGGATTTCCATTGAACTTAGGAATATCCAACGGAAGATTATGCAGGATCTCTGGCCACCAGGGGGCTTAGGCAATTGGATCGTGCGTTAGTCGACTTAGATCTAGTAACTCTAGAGTTGCTACAAAGGGAAACTGTTGATTTAGGCTTGGTTGAGCATACCCAGGATAAGATGGAATTGTTTGAGTAGTCAGTCTTTGCATACCAGCATAATGCATTTGATATTGGTAACTTTGGTAGATGGGCATAACCATTATGATATGATTGATACGGTTGCCCGTTACTCGCAAAGACTTGTTGCTCGTATCCTTGGTAAGCTTGCTGGAATTGTGGTTCTTGGTATTGCACCATCCATGGTTGTGAAGCCATGGACTGTTGTCCAGCACTGACTGTTTGACCAAGATTGGGGTTGGGGTTCCCCATTTGAACCTCTGCCATTCCACTAGTGGGTGATTGTGGTTGTGTCGAAGCTATAAGAGATTGTTGTATCGCCACTTCCGAAACTTGAGGTTGGCATACAATTGGTGACACTTGTACTTGCGATACAGCCACAATAGTCGGCGTAGTGGGAATGTTTGTCATAGGTGAACTTTGTTGTATTGAGCATACAACTCTTGGTTGTTGAGACATGATTGGTACCCAACCACTAGTTGTGATTCCAGCATAACCCAAATTTTGTTGCAAACTCACGCATGGTTGTCCTTCTGGGGAAGACAATGAAAGGGTATATGGACCTCCATACGACAGTAATCCAGTGCTCAAAGGAATAATTTTCCTTTGGGGACCAGTTTGCCCAAATTGACCTTGTGATGGATCAATTTTTTGAGACTCAACGTAATATATTCAAGATATAATTCCCGACAAACAAACGGGAACAGTCCATACTATCGAAATAGTCCTAGGATGGAATCCATCCAGTGATTGAAAACTGGTTGGGATAGATGGCACACCAGAAAACATTGTCGGAATAGCAGAAGGGGCTTCCGCTGTTGCTGTGTTGAGTGACACAATCCTTGATGTTGATGGTTGTTTAGACATGTTAAGTCTATCCAAAAGATTCCTCAGCGATTCTTCAGGAACTTTCGAGGGTGGGTGAATATTTTTTGATGAAGAAGGATATAGGGCGATCCTAGCTCCAAGTCGCATTGGAGTGCTAAATGGAGGATCTTCCACAATCTCTTCTATGGCAATCAATCCAGGAGGAAGAGGAAGACCGTCAGGTCCGTAAAATATTTCTGGTGCTGAAGAAGATGTAAGTCCTACAGCAGCAGACGGTTGGGGAGTAACACCTTCTGAATCGGCTGTAGAAGGAACTGGTTCAGGAATAGAAGTGTTAACCGTCGCACTAGGATTAGTTGTAATGTCCTGTTGCTGTTGTGGAATTTCTTCTGTAGAGGCAGGGATTCCAGAAATGTTCAGAGTAACCAGAGTCTCCGAGGATGTTGGAGTGCTTGCTCCAACCAACCTAGGGGACTTTGATCTGGTTAAACGAGTTCGCTTCGTCTGGAATGGCTTCGCTTCTAGAGTCAACGAT
Source organism: Pinus taeda (assembly GCA_000404065.3). Taxonomy (NCBI): domain Eukaryota; kingdom Viridiplantae; phylum Streptophyta; class Pinopsida; order Pinales; family Pinaceae; genus Pinus; species Pinus taeda. The sequence continues at coordinate 8,781 of APFE031337842.1, forward strand.
GGTTGACTCGTAAGTCTCCGTGAATGAAGGGGTTTTGATTGACTTTCTTCCACGATTGCGGATTACTTGATCAACTCAAAATAAAAGGGGAATTTTTTTTTCGAATTAAATGAATTTTAGACGCTTTGACACAACTTGTTTTTTCAATTTTAAAGAGTCGAGAAAAAACAAAAGATGACTCTATTCGCCTTCAATTTTTATTGAGCTTGAAGTGACAAACGCTCAGAGGACCTTTTCCGTTAAGGAGTCTGAAAAGGAGCAATTGGACTTCTCTGGAGATCTAGGCAGAGAGGATTACCAAACCAATCGTAAAACTGCAGAATACTTTTTACGGTACAACAGTCAGTCTTCCCGAATGCTGTGTTTGGTGCATTACGATCGATAGGGTGGCAGACACGGCTTCCTAAGGATAAAGGATGCAGCCTACAGTGGTCTCCCAATATATACGCGATGGTAAGTGGGAGAACAAGTCCGTACTGGCACTTATTGTCTCAGAGTGGAGGAATCACCCAACCAGCACTGAAAGCAACAATTACCAGGCTTTACGACGCCGGAATACGTCTCTAGCCTAGACCTCTAGATGTTGCGTTAAGTTCCAAAGCTTTGTTAGATTCATTGAGATTTATTTTAAGTTGATATTGCTTAGCATTTTTCCTTTTAGGTTCACCACGTGATGTATGTATAATTCCTAAATGCAGTCTAAGATGATAAATAGATGTTTTATCTTCTTTCAGCAATGAAAATCCTAGCTACTAAGGTGAAGAAAGTGAAGCATCTTTTCTTCACAGAGCACAGAGCACACACTAATATGCACAGTCCTAAATCAAGCCAAGCATTAAAGATGCAAATGCACATGCATGTATTGGTTTTCAGTTCCCTTAATGTGTAAATGACCTTAAGAAAACTATGTGCAAACTTGAAATACTTTTAAAGTGACTGTACTCAACAAAATTCTTTTTCAAAACGAAGTGAAAATAAGAGAGACACTTTGCGATTTTGAAATGGAAATTGCTTTTCGACACTTTAAAACTAGTAAATCAAATCTTATGCAATAGTAACTGTATAATCAACTATCTAAAACAATGTGATTGCTTTCTAAAATTGAAAATGACAACTACGACACTTTCAGTTCTAGAGACGACAGTTCGACTATGTTACTTTTTGCAAAAGAGAACCAAAACGACGCACAATACATAAAAAATGTTTATAGTTCTTTGCACTAAGGAGGTGGAATAATGCTAGAGAAGGGGGTATTCACAGTAGCACACTAATTATAGACAGCAAAAACTCTTGAATAAGACTGAAAACAGTGAGAAAAATCCACATTCGAAGGGAAAATCAGTCCTCCCTGACCATCACACCTATTACACAGTGAACTCAGTATGCAGCGCACCTACTCCATTCGGTAAGTGCAATGCATCCAGGCTACCTTGAAGGCAGGGTGTGATGGTTACAGTGCGAGACTTTGAATGAGATTTCACTCACAGTTTGTAGTTTAGTTTAGGTGTTTAAGCTGAATAAGTACAGATCAATGTATGTAAAAACACAGGGGTGATTTAAGAGGTTACTTAAAGCCACCACTCAGGGCAATTAGATTGCTTGCATATCTATTGTTTAATTTATAAACAAAATCCCGGAGATTGACTGAAGTAGCATTGATCTACTTTGCATTTGTATGACAAATGCAGTTCGAAGGCTAGCTGGCTTGACTTCAGGCTCCGTCTGTATGTTTATAAAAGAAACAAGGATAGATGGGCTAACAAGTAATCTAGTCGGTCCCCAATGGAGTCGCCATTTTGTTATACGGGAATAGTGTCCACATAGATGCTGCTATTCCCACTAAGATGGGTGGCTATCTTAGAAACAAACAATCAAAGTCTAGTATTGATTCCTTTTATGAAAATAGATGAGAGGAGAACCAAGAGGGCCAACTTGAGTCTTGCGCTCGATTTCCTCTCTTTCTTGATAGAGTTTTGCCGCTTTCTCTTTGTCTGCTCAGCTTCAAAAGGACCTGTAGAATCATAGCAACATACTACTATGCAAGAAAAAAGGATGTAAGTTCATAAATAATGCCAGATCAGATGTGCATTAACCATATACAAGCATATATAAACAAGTACACAAGAATATGGAAGGAAATAAGAATAGCTTTATTCAGATAAAAAGTAGCAAGAGGATTACAACCATGAGCAGCTCTGACCCAGCATCATCCTCCAGCTAAGAATCCCTTCTTCACCTCAAGCAAAGCAAAATCACCCAACACTGTGAATGTACACCAGAATACCAACAACACTTCTCTATAAGTTACAAAATTTTAGCCTCTAGATCTTTGTGATGATGGATCCATATATAGATGATTACAGAGAGGTGAGTCATCTTTTGGGATCTTGATTAGTGTCCTCTCTCTGATAGTTCTTGCTTCCACTTGGAGAATGATGATCTCTTACTCATCCCTGGTCGAAAACAGAGAGGCAAGTGTCAGAGGGGAAGCTTCTGGAAGATTCCATGATCTTCCACCTCGCAAATTGTCCCTGCCATTTGTCCATTCCCAACCATCTCACCCTTTACACTGGGAAGGTGATATGCATCGCACCCTCTGCACTGGGTATTCAGTATGGTCCAGTTTTGACAATTTCTGAACAGTTATTAGTGGAGAACTTCTGGGAGATGATGTAATCAGCTGACCTTATTCCTTTAGGCAGTGAAGCAACACTTTAGGGACTTAGGAGCCGACAGTTTATGGAAATTTATGATTGGGGTTACAATGCCCAAAAATGTCTATAACACTATATAGGTTCTAATTTTGGCAATTGGGGTTGGAATCAGAGCATTCAAGATAAAGAAGGAGTGAAGCATGTAATGGATTCTAGTTAGGCTTCATTTTGTCATCTATTTACTTTAAGGAAAGCATTGGGTTCCTTGTCTCTCTATTTTTATAGGTTAGCCACAAAACCTAGGGGAGATATTTTTTCCACAATAGTAAATCCCGCATAACACCATTGTTTGGAGCTATGTAGCTCATAAGTTATTCATTCATTCAATACCCTAAGTTACACATGTAGATAGAAACCCTTATATAGGTTTAGGATCAAACTCTTCATACAATAAACAATGGATTGTTTTCCTTGATATGTTAGTTCTCCAAGGAATAATAATAAAATAATCATCTCTAACCTCCTCTACAAACTTCTTACTCAAAATAAATATGAATTTGTTGAAATCCACAATTTTCTCTATGAGGTTACAATAAGAAAAATTTAGGAAACAATTTTCAATGAAGCTATCATATAACTAATAATTGAGATAGCTACAACAACTTTCCAAAAATAGATCCAAGAGAATAAGATGCTTTCTTTGTTTAAGGATCAACCAATTCTAGGCTCCAAAATAGCAAGAATGTCCCAAATGTGAAGTAACATAAAGTGAGTAGGATGTGTATAATAATAGTCTCCATATATGGACAAGTCAATCCATGATTCATATGTGCAAATAATCGCCTTTATCCACACGTGTGGCATATAGGACCAAGTTTCTCCATAAAGTGTGATGATCTCAATGTAGAAGTAGTGGTGGAGAATCAAATAGACACCCCTCAGTGTAGATGTCATCAATAAATATAACATGGGGAATATGCAATATGACCTCATCAATAAGCTTGTGTAAGAGTGAAATCCAACTCCTTAACTGGACATCTTCCACATATAGCAGAAGGACATATGCAAATAACCTCCTTAAATTCTCCTAATGGACATAAATGATTGAAAATGTGAAGTGTTCAAGTATAAGTGTGCCAAATCATCGCGCTAAAGCTCAAAATTTTGTGTCACAAACTCCAAGAAATATGCAAGAAAACCATCCAAGTGGCATGTGCCACGCTCCAAATATTCCATACACCAAGGTAGATGAAGTGGACATCAAGATAGGAGGTTGAAAATCATCAAATAAAAACCATATATCAAGTGAAACTCATTAAAAGGGCCTTAAAAACCTCTACGTGTGTGCCATAACTATTATCTAATGAAAATATGTCTTGTTTGTTGATGTTTTTGCAACATCGGGAAAACATTTTCCCACAAGGTCATGTTGATTTGACTAGTGGGGAATGATACATTCACATGGGGCCATGTTGATTTGGATAGGGGTGAATGGCCCAAGGGTAGTCTTCCTCCCATTAACCTTGGTGTTTGGCTTGGAGAGATTGTCCCATGATGCTCATGTTTCTTGCTTCGGGATGGAGTGATCTATTTTTTATAGAGAGGGTTTGATTTGTTTATTTAATGGGTTTCTTCACCCATTAATGGAATGAACAATTCTACTCTAATGTTGATTTGTAGTGTAGGATCAATAAGTGAAATGGTTTCTTGTGATGAGGAACCACCTATTGGGTGTTTCCACTCAATGTTATAGCTCTATATAAATAGATAAACATGTGAGCAGAAAAATAATCAACATAGCTAGGTCATTCAATTTTTTTTAGTGGAGGAGAATTCCAGCGAAGGATAAATATTTCATATTTCATATTCATCATCTTTTTTCCTCTTGAAGATCCTGCACATATGAATCCATACAACTGATTTGACTAGAATTGACTGATCTATACAACCAAGTTTGACTAGGCTACATGTGTGGAAGATTTGATCGAGTTTGAGTAAGTTTAACCACAAACAGTTTAATCAAGTTTGACCAAGTTTAACCAGTTGATCATAGATTGTTGAAAAATGTTGAATAAAAAGCTTAATTGTAGGTTTACACATAATAATTTTACCATAGGAAGGTTTACCACATGCTGCAGGTGCAAGAGTTTTACCGCATAAAGTTAGATTTTGATTAGTTGGACCAATGTTGACTAGCAATAGTTTGACCATGTTTGACTAGTGATTTGACTTGACTTGAAATATTGGCACATATTTCTAGAAAAATTTATGATTTGTAAACCTTTTGAAAATATAATTTCTCCTCAAGAAAATATTGTTAGGCTTTGTCCCAAGGTTGGGTTTCCTAGGCTAAAACAATTTGTGTCTATTGTGCATGGTTGTATTTATATGATATTTATTGTTTTCGCTACATTTACGTTTGATATTTTCTTTGTGTAATTATTCAATGATATCAGTGGCATGATAAAAGTTGTTTGAAAATCATTAGGACGTAAATATCAAATCGGAAAATTGTGTTCTAGTGCATAAGCTATAGAATTTCAACATGGTATCAAAGCTTTGTTGAAGATTAGTCATTGATTTCAACCCCTGATTTTAGTATTCAACAACTAATACATATTTTAGATATATTATTAATATGGTGCCCATTCTCAGAGTAGAATATAGGTTGGATGGGGCTACAAATTTCAGATCTTGGAAGACAAGGATACTCCTTGCCTTGAATGAGAATGAGATTCAAGATTATGTGAAGGAAAATATCTCATAACCACAAGGTGTTGAAGAGAAATATAGGAATAAGAAGAATGAAGCAAAGGAAAAGAGGATCATGATCGATTCCATAAAGGACCATTTGACTCCACATGTTTTTGAGCTGACGAATGTGAAAGAAATGTATGATTCCTTGGAGGGATTGTTCGAGAGTAAGACCACTAGCAGGAAATTAGCCTTGAGGCATTGACTCTGTAGTATCATGATGTCCAAATTAAGTCTAGTTTCCACTTATCTCATGAGATTCTCCTAGTTGAAATATCAACTTAGATCCATTAGAGATACCATTGATGATGCAAAGCTTGTTACAACGACTCTTAATAGAATTCCTTCCTCATGGGATCCATTTGTACAAGGTATTTGTGCATGGGTTGAGTTGCCCAAGTTTGATCAACTTTGGATTGATTATGTCCAAGAGGAGGCCAAATTGTTATCCAAGAATAGTTTATAGAGACCTCAGGACAAAGAAACCTAAGCCCTTGTAGCTCATGCAAGGAAATGAAGAGGAAGAAGAAACTTTGATAAGAAAAATATAGGTGGAATATTTGCTCAAGTTCAAGATAAGGAAAAGGATATTTCAAAGATCAGGTGCTTCAAATGTCATATATTTGGCCATTATGCCTCCCATTGTCCTCAGAAGAAGGAAGGGAAAGCAGAATGCATCAACAACCAATGTTGACAATGACGATGAGTATCTACCACATAACAAGACAAAGGAATCTAAACTTGATGAGATTGCATATGGATTTTAGAAGGAATATTTCTTTGCATCCACTCTTACAGGAACTATTACAAACAAAATTGATACTTGATTGGTTGACAATGTTGTTTCTAAGCGCATGGCAGGTTCACAAGATTATCTCACAGATTTAATAGAGAAGGATTCAACATTGTAGGTGGAACTTGGAGATATTTCCAAGAATGCAGTGAAAGGAGTTGGGACAACATCACTTCAATTGGAGTCTAGATATTCTCTGCACATGAGAGATGCATTTTTTGTACTAGGATTGAAGAATAACCTACTCCCTATTTCGACATTGCGTGAGGTTACAAATTTGTATTTGTATATGGTTAGGTTTTTATATGGCATAAGGGGCTTGTTAGAGTCAGTCTCGTCAGCCCTCCGTCAACGATCAAAATTTCTCTTTTGCATTTCATTTTTTAGGTGTCTCGCTCGATTCACTCAGTTGCATTCCGCTAGAGGCATGCCATAATCTGACGGAAGGGTCTTGTCATTCATTAACCCTCATGCCTTGCCCTCTTGGCTCAGGTCTGTTCATCAAAATCAAGTTTTAAGGCCACTTACAGTCCTGTTTTAGTCCCTTGGTCTAGGGTTAGTTGATTTGGTCTTCAACAATGTCCAACAATACCAACAGACCCATGAGGGAGGTTCTTAATAAGTTTTCATTTCAAATATTTTCATTGTCATATTGCTAGACTATGACTTTTCTTCAAAACTCTGTTTTGAAGAAAATTCATCATTTCGTTTTGTAATAAATTGCCATGTAATTTTCAAAAGCTTTTCAGTTGTTGAAATCTCGAGGCGCAGTCCTAGTCTTCCTTTGTCAAGACATGCCACTATCCCTGCAAAAATAGCCAAAAGATTCATCATTTAAGTCAGATAATCAAAGAGGAAACAAAGAATAGGGTCTATATTACAGTGAAAAAAGTACCAAAAGCTAAAACATTACAAAAATGGGTCTTTACAAATCAAATGACCTTTCTGCCACCTTTTGCACCCACAAGAAGTAGTCTTAGGAGATTGAATTTTTGGAGGGGAAAATTACATCCAAATCAAGAAATTACACATGGGTTGGAAAGTAGATAGGTCAGGCTTTCCAACAAGCTATCATGAGCTCAATTTGGACTTCGGGAAGTACCTCAAAATCAGGTCCAAAGTGGTGCGACGCATAGAGAATCAGGTGCGGCGCATAGAGGATTTTTGGCTTATTTTTCACTATATAGCTTAGAAATTCGCCCAGTTTTGACTAATTTTTCTTTTTGATGTAACTATTGATCTATCTTGATGTAAATTGATGACCATGATGTAATATTGGCCCATTTTTACTTGTTCTAGAGGATTCATTCACTAAAAAGTAAAAATTTAATGAATGAATCAGTTTCCTACCTTATAGAGGCAAGTTGTTTGATTGCTTAGATTTCAGTGCTTTATTTAGAATTGGTTGAAACAGCTCCTATAATGATGAGCTCGACCCCTAAAGGCATGGGAGTGGGTTAGGATGGTCTATATCATGTATTTTTTGAGTCATTTTTAGGGTTGGACACTTGGGATTACTTGGCACATCATTGTACACTCTATCTCTGCATTTTTGGCTATGGAAAGACCAGGGTTTTGCAGCACTTGTTGGGATCCATTTGGCTTTATGTTTTGATGGTGTTTTTCTCTATGTAATTGTAAGTTCATTGATGTTTATGTGTATCATTTTCCCTTCTCTTTTCTTTTGAAATTAAACAAATGAGTGATTAAGGTAGAATCCATTGGACTGTTATGCTCTGCCTTGAAATTTTGTTTAATTTTACATATTTTCATCTGTTTGAGGAGGACCCTTGAGATCCTCTTTCCCTCCTTAGCTCCTCACCAGTCTGATCCATCCATTCATTCAATCTAAAGCATCAAAACAATTGCCTTGCTTGCCCCAATCAGAACTCTGCAAAAACTGTGCCTCATCCCCGGACCCAAATTTGCCTCTCTCATTTTCCAACTCAAAACCCCCAAAAAATCAACTCAAATCCTTACAATTCATACTTAGCCTAAGATTAGTTTTTAAATTAGTCATCTCAAGCCCCATCGATTATCTTTTGCTGAGATTGACCCGGAGAGAGCCCTCTCCTGTCCTCGTAGGGCTAGCTATGAGGCTGAGCGTGGTTTGATGTGGACCTAGAAGCTTACCTTTTCAACCTGAGGTAAATCTAGGCTCTAACAGGGCTCAAGCATAGACTCAACAAGGGTGATTGGTGTTCAAGAGGGAGGATTGCACATATTGTTAGGACATTGAGCCTAGGGATTGGTACATGAAAATATCAATATATGTGAGTTATGGCATCGAATATTTTCTCACCTACATTACAAAGCTTTCTCAACATTGAGGAGGATGGTTGCAAGTATTCCAAAGCTCCAAGCGGAGAATGAGGGTGTTTGCAAACATTGTGCACTTGGAAAAAATCCAGGGGATCTTTTTTGAGCAATTGTAGTAGGTCCAAGGGGTTCTTCAACCTAGTACATTCATATGTATGCATATTGATGATAGCATCGTATTTGGGAAGCTTCTTGTACTATGTGACATTCATTGATGATTTCTCCCAGAAGACATTGATATACTTCATTAAGACCAAGGATGAGGTCTTCAATAGGTTCCAGGAGTTCAGGGCTTAGGCAGAGAACCTGACAGGGAAGAAGATCAAGGTTTTGAGGTTAGATAATGGAGGGGAGTATACTTCCAAGGACATCAATGATTTATGCAAAGAGGCAGGGGTCAAGAGGGAGTTGATAGTTCCTTACAACCCTCGACAGAATGGGGTTATCGAAAGGATGAACAGGTCCATTATGGAGGCTATCAAGGCAATGATTCATGATTAGGATTTAACCATGTTCTAATAGACAAAGGTATCCATCATGACAATTTATGTTTTGAATAGAAGTCCTCACTAGATATTAGAGAACAAGACTCTTGAGGAGGCATTCACAAGAGTGAAGCTAGAGATCAGTCATTTGAGGATATTTGGTTGTCCACTATATATCCACATGCCCAAGGAGAAGAGGAAGAAGTTAGAACCTTATGGGAATAAGGGTACTTTTTTGGGATACATCAAGACTTTGAAGGCCTACAGGATCTACATTCTAGGAAAATGTCAAATTGAGGTTAGTCGGGAAGTTACTTTTGATGAGGAGGTCACTTTCAAGAGTTATAGAGAGTCTTATATGGAGATTTATAATGAGGAGCAAGAGCTCTGAAGGATGTGGGTATATATTCCTCTAGATATTCCTCTAGTGCACATAGAGAAACCTTAGGAATTTGTGTTACATGGAAAGAGTCCTGTGTTTGTAGGTTGAAGAAGGACTTGTATGGACTCAAGCAAGTACCTAGTGCATGGTATTCTAGGATAGATGGATACTTGATGATTTTGGGCTTCACTAAGAGTGATGAAAATCAACCTTTACTAAAAGGTTGTTGATGGTGATCCTTTGTTCTTGGTGCTATATGTTGATGATTTGTTCCTTACTAGGGTAGAGAGGCTCATTGTTAGGTGCAAAGAGGGAATTGGATTTGGAGTTCAAGATTAAATATCTTCGATTGATGCATATTTCTTGGGATTGGAGGTGTGGTAGAGACCTAATGAGATCTTCCTTGGAAAAGGGAAGGACACAATTCAAATCTTAAAGATATTCGGTATGATGGACTGCAAGTCCGTGGTTACACCCATGGTGACAAATTTGAATAATTTGAGTGATTTTGCTTCATATTTAAATTCGGTGGATCCCACTATGTACATGCAGTTGATTGGATCCTTGATGTACATGGTTAACACTAGGCTAGATATTTTATTTGAAATGAATAACTTAAGCCAATTTATGGTTGAGTTGAGGCATGTACATTGGGTTGTAGTGAAGCATGTGTTGAGGTATTGTTGGCTACCCAACCGAATCCCCTATCATTTCATAAATGATATGGGCCCCTCTCTTTTCATTTGAGTTTTGTTTTGGATTTTTTTAATTGATATTGATTATAATTTTAAGTATGGATTCTACTATATAATTTAATAAGACATTCTGTTTGTGATTGACACATTACTCTAATGAAAATCTAATGCTTGTCTTTAATATAATGATTTTTGTTATTTATCTTGATTCTGTAGCAATGATGTAACCTATGCTATTAGGCTACCCTATGCGGTTACAAGTTTCAAGAACATAGCCAATCTCTTCTTAGGAAAGTCTTCATTCTAGTTTGTGTACATTTCATTCCTTTGTATAAATATTGATTCTGTTGTATTTTAATAGGTTTTATGAATTTACATATATTTCTATCTTGTTCAATTTATTAACTATATGGTTAAATGTTGTATTTTTTTAAATGATGGTATCGACATTTTATAGGTTCTATTGGTTCCACATTATATATTATATGGATTGTATGGATTTTGGAAAATGGTTTATATATGTATATTTTTCTAACCTTCTCATTTCATGAACTGATCATATCATTGATTATTTTCAAATCTTTTGATCAATGCACCAACCCTTAACTATGGTTTGAATCCCATCACAATTATTAAAGTCGAGTTCTCTACGCCATTAAGTGTGATACTGAAAATTCTCGATACGCTGCATAATGAAATGATATGTTCCAAGTGTATGTGTATTTGGTAAGATTTGTTTTGGATAAAATATCATCTACTTTTGATGACTTGGAGGGACACATCTGAACTCTCAACTATCGTTCTTGTCACATGTTACTGTCACTCATTGTTACCATAATTTTAGTTTATGAGCCATAGTATTGCCCAAGTTGTCACTGTTATTTCTTGGTATGTTTGATCTTGTTATCCCACCAATTCACAACTTAGGGTTTTGGTTTATGCCCGATATGTTTCTTTTCACTGATCAACCTCCTCATGATTGTTCTGTGAGATGTTAGGGTTTTAAAACATTCATTCTTTCTGTACACCCTTCTGAGAGAACCCTAATATCGAATTCTTATCAGAAATTCTACTATGCCTCTAGTAATTTAGGCCTAACTTGTTGGAACTAATCTTATTGATACATATGATAAGTATCTTCCATTATTCCAATAGGTTGGGTGGTGGAAATTTCTTCAATTGTTTCAAGGTTACAGTGGGGGAGTCGTATGAGATTTTGCAGCCACATTCGATGGTAAAAACGTGAGAGTTGGAGATATGGAAATTATTTTCGATGTCAATTTCATCATTGAGGCACCTCATATTCCCACAAAGAGACAAAAATGGTCAAAAAACTGCCCAGTTCGTGATATACCTTAGAAGAGATTTCTAGTTAACAAGGACTGCACATATGGTGTAAAAGGTATTCATGTCTCCTTCTTGTAGCTTAAGTGGTAGGACATGTTTCTTTTTATGTGTGTTTATATTACGTATGAAGGGAATTATGACTTATTTTTCATCTACCACATACATATTCTTATGGTTTTTTTGGGCTGTGAATTAAATCTTCCATATTTTTTGTATAAAAGCTTGGCTAAAATGGCCAAATCTTGCCTAGCCCAATGAAATACCTCGACAAGTCCTTATTTCACCATGGATTCATTTGTATTTTGTTCAAGAATTACCTAGTAAAGTGAGAAGATGAATGGAATTCTTTTCTTATGGAATGGGTTTTAGAAACCACAGGTTTCTAAACAACCAAGTTCTACGATCAAGGTTTTTCCTAGTTCACCACTTTCCAAGAAAACCATGCAGACCAAGTAAATTACTCAGGTGGTAAGGAAGTGGTAAACCTAGAAGCCACACCAGTATGTGGTACTCGAAATATGGCCAAAAATATAGAATTTCACCATGAGGAATTAAAACATGATTTTAAGACAGGGAAGAATACATGGCGAAAATCTAAAAAAGGGATTTTATGTTAGGGTTTTGTCACTGGTCTCCATGGTGGGGAATGGAGGAGGGAGTTCAGATCCATCCTACAATCAAGTGTTTATGGACAGAAACAAGGTGACTGGAACACATAGATTCAAGAAACCAGTGGAGGTGGAAACAGAGGCTATGAATACAGAAAATATCAGAAAATATCAGACCTCATGGATAGGAAATGAATCATGAGGAAGCTAGTAAGGAGAAGAGGATAGAGGTTAGCAGTCATAAAGTTGCTCCTATGAGTAAAACAGGGGTCCATAAACCTAAGTCGACCACTATTCCTCAGGTCGTTTTAAGTGACCCAGAATTACAGGTGCACAAAGATCACATGGCAGAATATGTGGTTATCTGCAAATTTATGGGGATTTGGCCGACGGAGAAGGCTCTACAAGCATGGATAAGGAACCAATGGAAACCAAAGGGGGAAATCAACCTTCACCTTGGGTCCAAGGGCTTCTTCGCAGTGGTGTTCACAAGCTTAGAGGATAAAGACAAAGTGTTCGAGGGAGGACCCTATTTTTACGCTTCTGCAGGCCTTTAGATGCGACCATGGGCGATGAACTTTGTCCTAGAATGAGAAAATTTCACATTGGTACCAGTATGGATAAGACTCTACTCCCTTCGTTTAGATTATTGGCTGTTGGAGTCTCTAAAGGCTATCGACAATAAGCTAGGGAATTTTATAAAGATTTCAGATGTTACTCTAAGAGGAAAATACACTTCCTTCGCCCGGATATGTGTGGAAAAGGACTTATCTGGGGCACTTCTGGATGCAATCATTCTAGAGGTGTATGAAGAGAAATGGATGCAGGCGGTGGACTATGAACACGTCCCATTTAGGTGTCAGAAGTGCCATGAACATGGGCACCCATACAGGGATTGCCCATTGAACAAGCTGGAGAGCAAGACGAAAGACACTACAGGAAAATATCCCAAGGGTTTTACTAAGGTGGGGGGTAAAGGGAAAGGAGGCAAGCAGTACCAAAAGAAAATTAATGAAGATGGAAAACCAAGCCACAATAGTTTCAAGATATTAGAAGAAGAAGTTGGAAACAATGGGACAAACCAGGAATCAGAGAATATTCCCACTGAGAAGGAAAGGGATGCCAATATGGAGGATATACTAGAGAAAAACAAACAAAAGGATGATATGCCGAGCATTATGCAGCTTATTAGGGACCATGAGATGACCCCAAGTGAGGCTGGAACAGAAGACCATGAACTGTAGGAGATTCTAAAGAGGGAGAATTTAGATCTAGAAAAGTTTCTGGAGTAGGGAATCACTAAAGGGGTAGAATCTTTGCCAAAAGAGGAGTTCGACAAGGTTCAACAACTCTTCCTCTGGAGATCACAAATGAAGGGTTCTGGAGTCAAAAGAAACCATGATAGCCAAGAGAATAGAGGGGTCAAAACGATGGAGGATACACCAATATATTCTCCCAAGAACTCGGGTAATAAAAGAGGAAGAAAAAAATAGAATGAGTTGTTGACTGAATGTGGGAAACTTATGATCAACTCAGGTAAGATGAGGGATCTTATCAGTTACTCCTTTACAAGCCTTTCTTAATGAAGCTTAAAACCTGGAACATTAGGGGTCTAGGAAGTAAAAGGAAACAAAGAAATCTTAGCAGTAGAATAAAAGAAGAAAAACCAAATATGGTTTTTATTCAGGAAATAAAATGTTCGATGGACAAGATTAGAGAGATACACATAAAATGGTTAATCAAGTATGAGTATCTATAGGTTAAAGTGGACAACTTGGCGAGTGGGATTCTTATGCTATGGGATCCTCAGAAACTTGGAATCTTGGATGCTGAAGCTTCTAGGAACTATCTATCGCTGGTGATTCAACCTTTGGGTGATAATTAGATCTACATGATCACTAACATCTATGGTCCTCAAAAACTAGAAGACAAACTTAAGCTTCTCACCTCCCTTGAGGAGCTGAGAGAGAGATATCCTGATATACCTTGGATTCTGGCAAGGGATTTCAATATGATCAGATCTCTTATAGAGAAAAAATGCGGTACCAGAAAACTAGGCAGAGACTCCATTTCCTTCTAGAATTTCATGAATAACATAGGGGTAGTGGACACTGTAACAGTAAATGGCACTTTTACTTGGAACAATAAGAGGGGAGGGGATTCCCAAGTTGTCTCTAAACTAGATAGATTCATAATCTCGGAGGACCTCCTTCTCATAGGCCTTGATGTGTCAGCTGTAATCCTTCCATTCGGAGGCTCAGACCACTGGCCAATCCAACTTGAAGCTAATTTTATGGGTACACCGAGGAACAGACCTTTTAGGTTTGAAAATGTTTGGCTCTCTCACCCTAACTTCACCAACAATATTGACAAATGGTGGATGGAAGATATGCCAGTTCAAGGCACTAAAATGTTCATGTTACAACACAGACTTAAACACATCAAACCTAGGCTTAAAGATTGGAACAAAAAGAGTTTGGTAATATCTGTAAAGCCAAAAAATAAGTTGAGCAAATACTCCAGGGGATTAATCAGATCATCATCACAGAAGGTTTTATGGAGGAACATAAAATTCAGGTTGACTCTCTTTAGAACGAATGGGAAGATCGGTGCATGCAAGAGGAGATTTTCTGGAGACAGAAATTGAGGGTGCAGTGGATTAGAGAAGGAGAAAGAAACACAAATTTTTTTCATAGATCAACCTTGGATCGCAAATCACATAACATAATTTAAAAGCTTAAAGATTCTTAAGGGAAAGAGCTCATCTCTCACAAAGAAATGGAATCTATCCTAGTTCAACACTTCCTTAGCATTGTAGAGGAGCCTCTTGTCGATAGATCTCGATTCATTAACAATTTCACAAAAGTAATTCCTAAGCTTGTAACTAGGGAAGACAACCACAATCTTAACAAGCCAGTGTCTGAAGTGGAGGTCAGTGAAGTTATCAATGAGATGCAAAATGGGAAATATCCTGGTCCTGATGGTTTCAATGTGGACTTCTTCAATGCTTGCTAGAAAACAATCAAACAAGATAGCCTTAATGTTGTAAAGGACTCTAGAAGATCCAAAATTGTCTTGAAGGCTCTTAATGCCTCTTTCATAGCTTTGATTCCAAAGCAGGAAAAACTATGACACCGGACAGATTCAGACCCATAGCCTTATGTAATGTGGTGTACAAAATTATTTTCAAAGTGATCGCTAACAGAATCAAGCCCCTTCTTCCTACTGTCATCTCAGAGGAGAAAACTGGATTTATGGAAGGAAGACAGATTCTCAACAATATCATACAAGCTCACAAGGTGGTACACTCTCTTAAAAGTAATAAGTAAGCTGGTATGATCATGCAACTTGACCTAGTGAAAGCTTATGATAAGCTAAGCTAGTCTTACATCAAGGTAGTGCTAAGAGCGTATGGCGTCGACCACAACTGGATAAGATTGGTTATGGCCCTTGTATCCACGGCTAGCTTCTCCATTCTGCTTAACGGATCTCCCTCTAGAACCTTTATGCCTTCTAGGGGTCTCAGACAAGGGGATCCACTCTCCCCCTTCCTATTTGTTCTCATGATGGAAGGACTAGGGAGAGCAATCAAAATGGCAAATGCTGAAGGAAGAATCCAGGGGTTGGAACTTACCCCGTATGGTGATGTGTCTACTCATCAAAAATTTGTGGATGACACAATGCTGCAGGGCATTCCCACGGTCAAGGAAGCCAGAGCTTTCCAACAAATCCTGAACGACTTTGCTTTGGCTGCTGGTAGAGAGGTAAGCCTTGACAAATCAAAGGTTTTCTTTTTTAACACTAGCATTGCTATTCAGAGGAACCTCACTAGAGTTACCTTCCAAGTACCTTGGAATGCCTCTTATAGACAAACCTCTAAGCAAGGGAGTGTGGGAGCCGGTAACTAATAAACTTCAGGACAAAGTCAGGAAATGGACTTGTAGGTCTTTGAATTTGGCGGGGCGTCTTGTGCTTACAAAGGCTATCCTGCAGGCTATTCCCATTTTCATGTTTCCATCTCTTCCTACTCCTAAAGGAGTTATGCAACAAATCAAGAGTATTCAACGAGATTTTCTTTGGGGAAAATGGGAAGAGAAAAAGAAGTGGGCTTTGGTAGCTTGGGACAAGCTTTGAAAACCTAAGGCCCATGCTGGTTTGGGGCTTCATGACCCTAAAACCCTCAACATAGGAAATGAAAAATTAGTAATTATGCTCAAAATAATGTTTTAGCATTCAACCATTCACTAGCCCACCTTCTGCTTCTGTACCATCAAGTTCTCTCAGGAAGAAAGCATTATTACCTCTGAAAGCATAAATGACATATGGGCCTTTACATAAGAAATCAAATTTCCCATGTTTACCTTTTTCTTCCCTCCTTGAATCCCACTTGAGCACCTTGTCACCAAGGTAGAAATCTTCAACCTTGGTTCTTTTATAAAAAATCTTTTTAACCCTTTCCTGCACAACTTGAGACCTGATATAGACTTCTTCCCTGGTTTGTTGAAGATGAATTGTTTGGTTGATTCTTTTCTGGATACTATTTGGTTCAACCTATATTTCTTGAAGCAACTTCATCACTGGTGTTCCCAAGGAAGATGGAAAGACAACTTCCATCCCATAAACCAGTTGATAGGGAGAAGTACCAATTGATTTCTTAGTGGTTAGTCTATCTTCCCATAGGGCATTGACTAGCTTCTTGTTCCATGTTTTCTTATTGTCCTCTAGCAATTTTTTGATGATGTTTACCAGGCTTTTGTTTGAGGATCCTGCCAGTCCATTTCCTTGAGGATAATAGGTTGTGGAATGGCCCAGGGTTATATGATACTTATTGCAAAAATCTATCATTCTTTTGGATTTAAAGGTTGTTGCATTATCAGTAATGAGCTTAGTTGGACATCCAAATCTTGATAGGATATTAGTTTCGAGGAAGGTTATGATAACAGTGTCTGTGGCTTGCCTTGAAGGTATGGCCTCTATCCATTTCGTGAAATAGCCTGTGGCTGTGAGGATCCATTTGTGTTGGGCAGAGGAGGGTGGGTGAATTTCACCAATGAAGTCTAAACCCCATCGTTGAAAAGGTATTTTGACAGAGATTGGCTTGAGGGGTAAAGGTAAAAGCTTTTTCTTTCCCTAAAAAATTTGACATTTGTGACAGGAGGTCACATATTTCTTGACATAAAAAAAAGTAGGCCAGTAGAAACCAGCTCTAAGAATTTTATCTGCAGTGGTTTTCTAGTAAAGGTGTCCTCCACAGTCACCTGCATGAAACTCTTGCAACACCTTGTTAGCTTCATATTTTAATAAGCAGTTGAGAAGAATGCCTTCATGATCTCTCCAAAACAAAGCATTGTATACTATACAAAATTTTAAGGATTTCATCTTTAAAAACCTGCTTTTAGTCCTAGATAATTTAGGAGGAGCTTTTAAATTCAGTAAAATGTAAATGATATCAGCACACCATGGTGATTCAATAAATGCCTGGCTGATTAGCGGAGTCGCCATATGTTCTCCATCATCTATTGTTGCAATAAAGTTTATATCCAAGGCCTAATAGTTCGATTCAGCCATGAGTTTGGCTAAACATTGGCCCTTGATTAACTTAGTTGGTTTGATTTCTATATCATACTCTAAAATATTGGCAATCCACTTTCCCCTCTTTCCATCTGGACTTTCTTGAGTGAGGATGTCTTTGACTACTGAATTAGGAACGTAGGCCACTATATGAGAATATAAGATGTATAACCTAAAATCCTTGATGGCTTTGACCAAAGCGAAGGCTTGTTTTTCCATTATGTTATATTTCAAGGGGGCATCTGTCAGGGCTTTGCTAAAGAAATCAATTGGTTGTTCATATCCCTGATCATTTTTCTACAGTAGGACTGTAGCAATTGTATGCTCAGAAGAAAAGGAAAATAAGATGAAATCTTTGTCAAATTTTGGACTGATTAACACTGGTGTTTTAGTTAAGGCCAGTTTAATTTCTTCAAAGGTTTTCTTAGCCTCAATAGTCCATTTTATGGTCGAACCCTTTTTTAGCATATCGTTCAGTGATCTAATTAACTCGGCTAAATTGGAAATAAATCTTCTAAGAAAGTTAATTTTTCCTAAAAAATCTTGTAATTCTCTAATGTTCCTCAGGTGTTGTATCTGTAAGATGGTTTCTATTTTTGTAGGGTCTATTCAGATACCATCTTTTGAAATTATATGACGTAATAAATTTCCTTCTTCTAACCCAAACAAAGATTTCTTGGGGTTTAAGGAAATTCCTTATTTCCCGCATTTTATAAAAACTTGCCTTAGATGATCTAGATATTGATTGTGAGATTTTGAAAATACAGTAATGACATCTATATATATCACAAGGAAATAATGAATTTCTTTTACAAAGGCTATATCCATAGCCCTCTAGAAAGAGGCTCCTGCATTCATTAGTCCAAAAGGAATTTTTACGTACATAAATGTGCCCCAAGGAGTAGTGAAGGCAGTCTTGGGTTGGTCATCTAGATGGACCAAAATTTAATTGTAACCAGAAAACCCATCCAATAATGAGATTCTAGTTGCTCCAACTACCTTTTGTAAGATGTGATCCATTTTGGGGAGAGGTTAATTGTCTTTTAGTGACACTTTGTTGAGATTTCTAAGATCCACACAAAGTCTAATCTCACTAGTTTTCTTCCTAGCTGGCACCAAGTTTGAGATCCAATTAGAAAATCTGGTTGGTGCAATTATTTTGGCATCAAACATCCTCTAAATTTCTTTTTCAATTGAAGGTAATAAGACAGGATTGATCCTTCTAAGTTTTTGTCTAAAAGGCATTTGATTTTCTTTAATAGGAATGGTGTGTTGTATGATGTTGCTGTCATAGGATTTGAGGTCCTCACAACTCCAAGAAAAAACATCCTGAAATTCTTTCAACAACTCAATGTATTTTACTTTTTTCAGTTGGAGGTAATGATTTTGAAAGTTTGATCAATTTTGGATTTTCATCAGTGCCTATATTACACTCCTCTATATCATATTTCAGAGGTTCCATTTTAGGTTTCCTAGGAACATCATTTGAATCAAATAAATCTTCCAAAGGGGTTAATCCCTTAGGTAAGAACTTATCTTTGAGATTAATTACTTCAGTGTCTTCATTAATTATTTCATCAATCTCAACTTTCTCTAAGTTTTCTACATCTGACTTAGTAAATTTAGTTGGGTTAAATCTATCTAGTTCATCACCTTCTATCTCATTAATTTCTAACTCATCCTTAGATTCAGGATCTATGGATGTATCAGTATCTATGTTGTGTTTTGCAAACTCTTCTTCTAAATTTAAAAAGTTATTTATCTGTTTATCATTAGAAAATACTTGCCAATTCTTCAAATTATCTGGAATTGCAGGTCTATGCCTAAATTCAGCAATATACTGATGGTTAGGTTGGAAGGGTAACTTGCAAGTGCTGGCAAACATTGCTAAACTATGGGCTTGCATATTGTGTTTTCTGGGGATTATTGCAAGCTTGGTTTCTAAGAAAGTATTAAGTATTTTTACAATAGTTCCTCTATAACAACTTAATCTAGGGTCCTTTTTCACATATATAGCATCAATATGTTTTATAACTAGTTTAGAGTCTCCCATGACAGAAACTCTTTTAGCTCCTAGATTCCTAACTAATTTAAGACCTAAAATTAGTGCTTCATACTCGACCATATTGTTAGTACATTTAAAATTCAGTCTTTATGCATGGCCTTCTGAGTGATTGTTCTCCAGATTTTATATCCATACTCCTCCTCCTACTCCAAACTTATTGACTGACCCATCAAATTCAAGATGCCATAATATCTCATGCTCATAATTTTCATCATCTAGTGCAACAAACTTTTCCTAATTTAAAGAAATTTGGCCACCTTGTTTATTGGAAAGTTCTAAAGTTTGGTTAGTTTCATTTTGAATAGAAACTGCAATTTCTATTGGTTTTGTATCAATACTATCTAAAATAGTTTCTTGTGTTTGATCAGCATTATACAAGATAAAAGAATCAATGTTTGAATGTATAGAGTAGATAGGAAATTTTTGAGGACGATCCTGGCTACTTACCATGTATTTCATTAAAGTTTCTCGGTACAACTTCTTAGGTTGTCCAAAAACAGAGATCGTTGCATATGACATATCAAGTTGTAAAGATCCTTGAAGTTTGGCTCCCCATGATCTGGATAACAGCATGACATACTTTGGTGGGATGTCAGCAACCAAAATATCCATAAGGATGCTTTTGGCAGGATATTGAACTAAGGTAACACACAGGTCTTTAATTAATCTTAGACACTTTACTTGACTTGAGTCAAATGAGAATAAGTCCTTGTAAGGCCTTGTAATGTCCAGGTTTAATTTCTCCGTCACTTATTTGTGCATTAAGTTGTGGGAGGCCCCAGAATCTAACATTGAATTATGTAGAATTTTTTCATGGATGCTAAGGCTAATGTAGAAAGGTGGTACTCCTCCTTCTAGTGGTTTTCCATTAACATCTAGAACAAATATAAGTTCTGGTTGGTCATCAAATAGGTTGATTGAATCCTCATTTTCACCAATGTTTAAGATCTAGTTTATCTGTGATTTGTAAGTTTCATTCTTGATTAGTTCTGTTAAAGGGACTGAAATTTTCAGCTTAGCTACCTTTGCTCCCAGATTGAATGGAAAAGGTGCTTTTTCTATTTGAGGGTTTTGAATTTTCATAGTAGGGATTTGAGTAGGTTGGTCTTCTTTTCCTTTATTGGGAACCTCTTTATGTGGGTTTTCAAATATGGTGTTTTGAGGTTTATCCACTGGTTCTTTAGGGGGAATTGAAGTGGATGGTTGATCATCAGAAGGTTGATTAGGAGTTATATCTACAATGGTGGGGCCAGAAGGATTCTGGTTTTGTCTGGGGAGAATCTTGAGGATTTTAGAAACCGGGGCTTCTTTGATTTTCTTGGGTTGATTTTGCACTGTTTTCTTGGTTTGGTCAAGGACATCAATGTTATTTTTACTCCTCAAGTTATATTGTTTATGCACTTCAAATATGGTAGAATTATAACCTTGTTTATAATCAAATGACTCTCCAGACTGGATCTGCAATTGCTGCAACATATGCAATTCCCGCTCATCTTTGGTTAGAAAAACAATATCTTCATCATCTAATTCCATTAAATTGATTTGTGTGTCTTGTTCTGGGTCTTCAGGATGGGATGTCTCTGCATAATTTTCTTGAAGAGGAGTCCTAATATTCTGATTAGGTCCATTTTTTCCAGTGTTTTGGTTTTGGTTTTTTATAAAGTTCGGGTTTCTAACTGGAGGTGCTTGTTGATTATCCCACTAGGGTTTCCTTTCTATGTTATCTATTCTATCCATTAGTCTTTCCGTACTTTTGGCTAAACTATCTATTTTGATGTCCGATGGTGAAGCTTCATCTTTAAGAGTTCCGCTCTTTTCATTTGTAACTCTAGTTCTTTTAGCTAACAAATTAGCTTCAACACTAATAGCTACACTTTGCATTTCTTCTAATGTTGGGGGGTTTCTTTCCTTGAGTTGGAATGCCATATCTCTGTCAAAACCATTAGGGAACTTTATTAAGGCTAAGTTAGGTGGGGGTCTAAGATTAACTAGGATTGTATTATATATAGTGTTAAATGTAGTGCAGTAATCTTGAACAGTTTCATTAGGTCCCCTTCTAATATTTTCATATTCTGAAAGGATTTGTAGGGGATTTTTCTTCTTTTCCCATTTGTTCAAAAATTGTTGATGAAATGCTTCTAAACTATCAATACTATTATCAAGCAATGCTCTAAACCATTTCCTAACATCACCAGCTAAATTCTGAGCAAATAGTCTCATTTGAACATCCACAATATCAATTTCATTTAGTTCAAAGTAATTTGTCATCTTATTGACATGGTGTTATGCAATGTACTGTCCTATGCCATCAAATTGAATAATTTTTCTCTCATAGTCTGCTGGCATGGCACCAAGTGGGGTAGGCAAAACATGAGGAGCATATTTGTTTTCCATGGCTATAAGCTGAGAGGTGTTAAGATGTGGATGAAGAATGGATGAAGAAACAAGACTAGTAGGTGGTGAATGGGATGTAATAGGTTGGTGAGGGAGTGAAGGTATAAATGGTGGTGGAGAATGGAATTCAAAAGTTGAAGGTAACAATGGTGAACTAAGAGTGGTGGACAATTGATCAGAAAGCTCAGGGATCTTGGCAGTACTAAAGGATGATTGTGGAGAATTCAGAGTGTATTCATCAATTGACTGGTTGGATTTTTGGACTTCAAGTTCTGCAATGAAATAAGGGTCTAAAACAATATCCTATATTTCACTTTCAGATTTTGCTTTAAATAATGACAAATCAAATTGCTCATCAAAGGGAAGATCTTCTAAAAACAACCACTCATTAGGACATGAACTAGCTTTAATTAAAAATGTGTGACTAGCTAAACTTTCTTCTTTTTTGGATTTTCTTGAAATCAGGTTGGGATTATCAACTACTGGGGTAGGGTTTGGATCTGGGTTAGCCCTACTATAATGAGTTCTCCTTGAAGCCAAAATTTCAAAATTTTTCTAATTGTTTTTATTTTGTGAGATTTTTAAAATAACTTTTGATAAATTACTTTAAGAGGCTCAAAATACAGATTCAAAATTTGTTAAAGATTTATTAGGACTGAGAGTTTGAGTCCCCAGTGGAGTCGCCACTATGTTGTCACTCAAAATTTTTCCCTAGAAGTTATCAAAAGAAGGAAAAGACCGAGGTAACCACAAACTAATCTTTTAAGCATAGGTTCTAGGCAACCCATGACTCAGAGAGGGCTCTCTCTATATGATTTAGCTTTGTTTGCTGATATTTTAGGCTCGTTCTTAAAGTTCAGGGGGTTTTGATTTGTATTGAAGGTTGGATGGTGGAATCCTTAAAACATATGGATAGAATGAAGTCTCTGGACCATTGGGATATGGAGTCAAATACGAACAAAAAAACTTGGATTAACTCATTAAAGGGAGTGTTCAAAGGGCAAGCTAGCAGAGTGAAGTACAAGTCTTTAGGTCGAATGGGTGAAATGATCTTAAGTAGGGTGAGAGAGCACTTAAGAATTCTCAGACCGGGATTAAAATGAAGAACAAAAGATAATCATGAGCAAAGGGTAATTAAGAATCCTTTACTATAGATTAGAGGGAAACTACCTAGACTAAGGAGCAATTAAGAATTCCTTAACTTAGATAATTAGCAAAAAACATTAAAATGCATAATAGTTGAAACAGAGTGCAATGAAGCAAATTCTGAGATATCATTCCATATTATAGCATTCATATTTAAGATACATTAAAGATTATGGAAAAACTTTTAAAGAAAGATAACAACACAAGATAAAATACTTGTCTGTACTTCGCACTACACATGAATCCTATGAAATGTCTTGGATTTATTTATTAATCTAGCTTGCTGGTCCAAACAGTGATACAATAACTTACAGTATTTGATCAAGAAAGTCTATAGAAATGTCTAAGGATCCACATTAAATACTTCAAATTGTGAAGTATTTATATAAAAACTATTACAAAATATCTCAAAACAAACTTGAGTTTTATTCTAGGAAATACAAATATCTTCTTGCAAGAAGATAGAGATAGCTATTGAACTATTTCATGTTGTCCCTCTTTATTTGATACTACTGGATTTTATGGTTGAATTTGTAGCCTTTTATGCTGGCTTGTAGTTGTGGTATTTCACGCTGGAATCTTCTTCAATTTTGATCTTTCACCTGATGCTCTTTGACCCTGATACTCTTTAACTATGTTGCCCTGTTTTCATCTGTTTACCTGGCTGTTTTCATTTTTACTGTGCAGTAACTTTTTGCTGTAAATTTATCACAGTAAATCAGTCATTGTCTCCCACTATTCTACATCAGGTAATTTTACATTCATCATTCTCCTATAGATTTCATCAGCTTCAGTATACTTGGAAAAATTGGGCTTGGTGAGGAATAATTGTTTTATATCATGCTCAAGAAAAAACAAGTTCTCAAATGTGTTGTACAAAACTTTGCATGTTGGTAGTGCTTTTATGGATGAAGTGCTTGCTTGTTCCTTAGCCAACTATCTGGGTTTGTTATCATAGTCCAACTATGTCATGAGTTTATCATTGATGACCAATGGACTAGGCAATCCTTTCTCCCTCAAAATCTGGAATTTAGCCATGAACCTATCAATGGCTACCTGCATGTTATGGCACTTTTCTTCTAAGTTAAGCATAAGGTTTCTTTTGGAAATTACCTTCCTTATCTCCAAGATGGTTTCATTCCTATCTTCTATATTGAGTTGTTGGAGCTCATACCAATTTTTGTTGTTGAGGAAGTGGATGAGTTTATTGGCATCCTCGGGCTTATCTCCCAACTCTTCCTTTACTTTCTGGATAGCTTCTATAGCTATCTTTACTAATTTTTTTTGTTCAAAAATAACTTGAGTTGATGGCCAAATATCCTTGACAGAGTCAATGATATTGGCCCACAATATTTCCTTGGTTTGCCTAAGGGGTTTCTCCAGTGTTAAATCTTTTTCTAAGACTTTGATTCTTTCACTCATTCTTTGGGCCTTTTGTGCTTCTTCCTTTTGCTTAAGCTGGGCAAGTTTGTAGTCAGTTTCCAAACTAGCCACCTTTTCTCTCAATCTGTTCATTTATGTAGCCTGGATAGACATCTCTTCCATGGCTTTAACCAATTCTATTGCTTTCTCTCGTGATGCACCTGTTGTTGTAGATTTTGCTGTGACTAGCAATGCTATGGCAAGTGGAGTTGTAGGTGCTAGTGAAGCTGCTAGTGTAGAAGGGACTGTTGTGGATACTGTAGGGAGGATATCTTTAGAAGTTGTGGCCAAGTCACTTTGCTTCAATTGAATTAAAGTGTCCAACTCCTTTTCTGTCTCCTTTAATTGATCATTTAGCTTTAGGACCAAGTCCATCAACTCCTCATGTCTGGTTTGGCTCTCTAAGGCTTCTAGAGTTTGAGGATGTTGTAGCTGGGGTATATTTAATTACCTCTTAAGTGCAACAATATCATCATTTATCTTCTTTATAAGCTGCTCTGTAGCTTTTATATCCTTTGGATCGTGTCCCAATTCAATCACTAAGTCCTCTAAGGACTTGATCCTTGTACCCTTAGCTTGTGAGGAGGCCTTCTCTAACTGAAATTGTGTCGAGATGTTGTTTAAAGAGTTTTGTAGTTGGTGAGCAGCTATGGCTTTACCAGTTAGGGTGGAGTATATCATCTCTCCAGCCTGTTTGTGCAATTCAATATGGTCTATGGGATGAATATCTCTTGCCACCACTTCAAAATCAACCCTTTTGAAATCAGATGCTGCCTTGGGTTGTTGTGTTGTAGGTTTGATGAAAGACATCTGTAGCTTTCCCTCTTTAATATCAAAGGTTGACATTAGTCTTGTTTGATTTGTGGGAGTCAGCTTTAGGTACTGAGCATACGTTTGGGCCTTAAGCCTCTCATTTCTCGCTTTGATTTCCTTGTACCTGTCTTTTATGTCCTGGTCTTTATCAGCAGGCCTGCTGAAGGAAGATACTTCCACACTAAACTACCTTTCCAACAGCTGAGGCTGTGATGTGGAAGGCTCCTGTATGTCTTCAGATGGAATAGTAGGCCTACTTCTTTCTATCTCTATATTGGTAACCTGTGCTGATCCTTCTGTGTATTCCTGTTCAGAGGCTAGATTGAGCCTTTGCCTCTTGCTTGTTTCTTGTTGCAAATTACAGGTATCCATTCTTGAAGTGGAATCTCCCTCTCTATTTCTTTTTGGAATCTTCTCCTCATTCTGAGGAGTCTACATGATTGGAGGGGTGCTCATGGCTCTTTCTTGCTCTTCTGATACCTGCAGAAAAGAGCTCTCATCAAGCTACTTTTCCAAATCAATTAGAGCATTTTCTGCATCTACTCATGTGTTGTCTCTGTCTACTAAAGTGCCTTCCATCCATTCTGTTTGATTAGCATATGCCTCTATTTCAGGTATGGGGTGGTGGATGAAAGGTCCTAGCTTAACATTTTGTCTTTTCTTGGTAATGAATTCCAAAGGGTCATATCTCCATACAAAACTCCTTTGGAATTTCATTCTCTGAAGGATTAGGCTGCCTCTCTGGCATTGCATATGAAGGGACCTAATTGATCTTTGATTTTGAAATTGGCCTTCTTCTTGGCATTGACAAAGTTGACCTCATCTACATTGATGATTTGTCTATAATAGTCTAAGCCAAACAACCTCATAGGGAGGTATCTTGGCAACTTATATGGTGCAAGAATGCAACCATATATTCTGATTTCTATGTGGTTTTAGTAAAGGTACCAATCACCCACTTTAGTTTGCTTAGAAAGCTAGAGAACTTTCTTTATTTATGGGCTTATCCTAGGTGGAGGATTCCCAGTGAGCATAGCCATGATTGGATGCACAAAAGAGTCTATGAAGTCAGAGTATGTATAAGGTGATCTAAACTCATGGAAAAGTGGGGTCCAAAAGATGACAGATCTGGGCTAGCTGTTGGTGTCGAGATTTCGGAGAGTGAAAGGAAACTTATCTGACTGATAGTACAAAAATAGATGGTACAATACAAAATAGTATTTGAACGCCCTACCATTGCCCATTCTTGTGAATTGCTCATGCATTGTATCAACTATGAATGTGGCAAAGTCATATATGGTTGCAGGAGGTTGTCCTGGAGTATAGATGGACATGAAAGCAAGGATAATTTCATTAATGTACTCATTTGTCATGTAACCTAACACACATGATATCATAGCTACAATGTTTTGGCCCCATGGAGAGAAAATAGCTGCTACATATGGAGGGGGGTCCTTAGGGATGTGTTTTCCTCCCTAATGAAGGTTTGGAACAACTGGGCCAATTTTGCAGGGCTAAGCTTGGGATACTGGTCCAACAGGTCTCCAATTGAGAGTGGGGTTAGGTTTGGCCCTGGTTGGAACTACAACATTTCATTAATGGGCTCAGCTGTGATAGTGAAAACGACCTTTTGATCATGAGACATTATGGTTTTGTGGCTAGGGACGTGGCATGCATAGCACATATGAACAATCTTTGGAAAGTTGTGAACTTGGCAGAACTGGTATTTGGGCAAATTTCACTTCCAAAGGACAATCTCATCAGCATGGTTGAGGTGTTTGTCCCTACTTTGACAATGCATTTTGAGCAAGGGCTCTAGGGTAGTGGTATATTTTATTTGGAAGATCCTGTCAGCCAAGGGAAGGTGGTCGAGGTCCAAATGGGGTGTAGTAATGGGTTTTACATCCATGGCGATAGGGGCATCCATAATTCAGTTCTTGTGGATTTGAATTATTCTCTGGGAGTTTGAGCAAAGGTTTTTGGGATTTTTCAGAGGGTTTAGGCAAGTGATTTCTTTAATTGGAAGTATCTTACTTAATTTCTTAATTTAAAATACTGCACAGGCTAAAGGTCTTGAAATTTGCAGGGGTAAGAGGTAATTTTGTGGTGAAATACCTGGAAATGTGCAAATTGGCTCTGAAAATGGCTGGCTCACGACATCTGCAGTGGTTGGCGTAGTCCTGGTATGGTCTGAAAAGCTTGACTAGGTGTCTGCAATGTCTTTTGAATAGAATTGGAAGTCTGTGGGTAAATTGGACATTTGCAGTGGTTGGAAATGGTTTTTAGAATTTACACGGAGAATGCACGAAAAAGGGTAAAAGAGGGCTTCGTGGTCTTTTATAGGGAAAATGATTAATTTTTGGCGGGTTAGCTTTCGGATGAATAGTAATGGTTTTTCGGTTAAATGGGGGAAGTCGTTTTGGGGGGCCATCACACCACTTTTGTGGTGCAGGCAGTATTTGGGAGGGGTTGCCTGATTCCATACATCGTTTGACACATAACATCAGGGGTCGAGAGGAAAACCACTTTATTGGGCAGCTATTGTTCAGTCATTGAGCGTGGCTGATATGATTATGGGCCGTTGGATGTGGGGAAGGGATGATCAACAGTGATCGGGAGGCAAAGTTGTCCGGTGGGAAATAACGGGAATTGATGGGGGGCCCGAGGATTTAATTATGGTGGTTTCGAGATTAGTTTAGGGACTAATCCAGGGTTAAGTGATCGGGAGGGGCTTTAATGAGGGATTAGGGAGTCAGGTGAAGCTGATGCGGGATAAACTTAATTTTTACCGAGGTTAGGTAAATTAAGTGAAATTATATTGGGATAAGGGGTAGTTTATATTAGTTTTTATTTAAAACTAAGGGGTTGGGATATTCTATATAGGGTTTTAATTTAATACAGGATTAATGGTTTTTTGGGAATTTATATAATAAAGTTAGTTTAATTAATATGAAAGTGATGGAGGAATGGGTTTTCCTAAGGAAAAGGGGTTAAGTGTATGCAATTGTGCATTTAGATTTATACTTAGGATAAAAATCCTTAATGGGTTTTTTGGTGAAAAATGACATACATGGGGGTGAGGTGACTTTTCCTAAGTAAAAGGTGTCTACCATAGGAAAGTGTGGTTTTATTAGGGAAATTAAGGGGGGTGAATTTTTTATGAAGGGGATTCTAGCACTTATGCCCATAAGTTATCAAGCCAAGGCTCTGGTCCCTCCAAAATTTAGAGAAATGCTTTGAGCCCCTTTGACTTAAAGGATTTTAAGTACTAGAACTTATTTATGGGAAATTAGTGAAGTAAAGAGGTGAAATGAATGAGGGGATGTTAAGCAAACCATATTGTGAACCATTGTGTTTTTCTTTGTTTACTTATGCATATTTGAAATATGCATTTGAAACAACGACATAAGTACTTTTGTGTAATCACATGATATTTCTGCAACCTTCTTACTACTTACCCATTTACTCATCCTACCATTTTTTCTTCACTTTATTTGGATGCATTTAGGCTAACAAATCCTTATCAATATTTTTCTTTTCTTTACAAGGTAAATTATCTAATTCTAACCTTATATCATCCAAGGGCTCAAATTAAACTGATGAGCTCCTTTTATTTACTCTACCTATATAATGATCTGCCAAGATTACACTGTTTGGTCAGATTTTATTCTCTAACTATAAACATAAAATTTAAAACATGAAATAGACAAGTTTAAACAATTTGACTATTATGGATTGTGGCATGAATTACAAGCTGCACACAATCTTTATTATGCATAAAAATCAATAGCAGTGGCATTTTGACTTGCACACTTTCATGGTCTCTTTTTGTCTTTTGGGGTTCATATATCTTCCTTTTTTGACCTTTTCTTATTCTTTCGTCCTTTGATTATTCTTTTAGGACATACCCTCTTTACATTTTTTAATTTTAATTTTTTAATATTTAGAAAACATTTGCAAAAAGCAAAGGTATGTACAATATTACAAGGCTTAACATTAGTCATTCAAAATTATGACTCCTATTGGTATAGGAACCTAATAGGTTGACAAGTTGTCCATCTAGTGATATTGATTTCAACGAAGCTGTTGTTGGGGATGCCTTTCGATTATGCAAGGATCACTTGTCAGTGCTTTTATGTTATTTCTTTCAATTAGTTAGGATATGAACAATTGGTCCAAAATACATTATAATGTAAAAACAATTCTATTTTTTTGAATTTAGTATAGGAACAAGAATTAGGCTCTCGAGCCTATATATAAGATCAGGAAATTGAACAAAGAAGGGGAGGGGGATTTTTGAAAAGAAATACTGGTCAATTTTGTTTTGACTATGGAATATATTTAATTATTATTGTAAGTTTACAAACATTGTCTGATTCAGTGTTGGCTGGATAAATCGATCTTGCGGACAAGGCCAATCTCCCTAGTATCAACAGATATCTAGCAACAAGCAGGACAATCAAATCTACCTTTCTCTAAACATATTGTGATTCATTAATAAAAACTAAAGAGGTGTTTAGACCCTACCTTAAGTCCAACGCTAGTTTGTGGCAGCCATGCTCTAACCGTCTGAAAGAGTTTCCTTTTAAGAACCTGCAGTCACAAAAAAGCACACATCAAATAACACCTGCATAGCTAATATAATAAATCATGTTCATCATGGTGATCAAGGAATCCATGAAATAAACCATAAAACAACTTATTGAGAAAAATAAACTTGATTGTATTAACTTTGAAATAGAAGAACTTTACAACCTTTGGTGCCTTGATGTTGTACAAGCTCTTCCCAGGGTCCAAACAGGAACCTCCTCTACTTTGAAAAGCCTCACTCTCTTCCAAATTAGATACAAAAGGTATGTAATCTCTCCTCTTAAAAGCTCAATTAGGAAGACTAAGTTCCAGCAGCATTTCACCTCAAAAATATTCAGCTTTTAACCTCTTCAGTAACCAGCCCAATGCTTCATTTTATAGTGCAAAGGAAGGAGGTTATATGTCCACCATTGAAGGGATACTTCAAAGGGATAAGCTCATCACATCAAGGGGTTATCTCCTTAAGGTATGGGATGCATGAAACTTCAAAGAGTGAACTTGCCACCTAAAGTTTCCCTCTAGAAGCTTTTAGAAATGACTCAAAGTGAGTTTTTAAGAATGTACTTGCACCTTTTTAACTTTTACAGGGGTTCACACCCATAACATAGAGACAGGGCAGTCAAGTGCACAGGGGACATGACCATTAGGTGCGGGACCGCAGGTAATGCTAAGAGAAAGTGCAGAACCAGAGTTTTAGAGATTTTCAAGGTCTTTCTCTTATTTTCAAGGCTTGATATGAAGAACTGAGGTTTAAGACTTGCAAAGGAGGAAGGTATGAGTGGTGATAGACTCACATAGATTGCAGAATGTCAAGGTGACAATTTTTGTGCAACAGATTGCCCCCTAAAGTGCGAAGTCTATAATAGATGAGGATAGCTTTTGTCATCTAAGAAGAGTGAAGTACTTTATCATTTCAAGGATCTTCCTGTGGACAGCCCGGTCGAAACCTGTAAAAACATTCAATGCAAAATATATATATATGAACTTATCATCGCTGAGGTAGGCATTCTCATACTTAGATCAAAACTGACTAGAAAACTATCTAAACTGCTCTGATACAGGAATGATTTTATAATACATCACAAGTATAGACATATGTAGACACAGTATGGGTGCAACCATCTATTTATGAATAGTCCATTGTATAATGAATAACACAATTCCTCACAGCCTGGATGGTGGAAACTAGATCAAGGGTCTTGATTTCTACTTCCCAAACTAGTACGATTCTATCCATGTGAATGAATGTGTTGAAGTCGAACATGGTAGAAACCACTTGATTATCAGTAAATGATGTGAACTGTTAACAAGTGTGAGAGAAACCACCAGTAATGTCAATGGCCCTCAAAGTACTCAGTACAATCCATGAAATGTGAATAAATGAGTTGATGTCGAACACGTCATAGACTCCTTTGATCGAAGGTCAATGATGCAACCTATCGTCAAAGGCGAGAAACCTACCATTAAGGCATGCAGATTCCAAGGTACTGACAATTTCTAGATCATCTTTCTAGATAATGAGTTGGAGTCGATAGAAAGCGATCCATCATAGGCAAGCCCACAACACAAAATCATAGATCAAGTTTTGAAGAAATATATTTGGCAAGGACTAACTCAGGGATGGTCAAGATAGATGACAGATATTTTGCAAATGAATGGTTTATTTGAACTGACCTCTTGAACATAACAACACTGTAGATGGTTTGGTGACAATTGACTCAAAGCTAATACCCAGAAACTGGCTGAAGACTTTCAATATGGTTTGATTAACTGTTAGGCAAAGGATTTCCCAACCCAGGTGAACAAAAAGTGTCGTGTTCAAGAG
>APFE031337842.1:47111-58589 GCA_000404065.3 Pinus taeda
TCTTAAATACTTTTTAGAACAAAGATTATCTTTAGAAGAGTAGCAAAAATGGGTCACAAAGATGTTGGGTTATGACTTCAAAATCATCTACAAAAAAGGGAAGAAAAATGTTTTTGTAGATGCACTCTCAAGAAAGGATGGGGATGTGGAAGCATTTCCTTGCGCCATGTTTATTATCCAACCAGATTAGATAAACAAAGCAAGGGATGAATGGAAGAATGATGAAGAAGTGTGGGCACTTATTCAAAAGTTACATCAAGTTCCCAATACATCTGATACATTTAGCTGGAAAAATGATTCGTTATGGTACAAAGATCACTTATACCTATGTAAGAATTCCCAACTCAAACAAAATATACTTATGGAATTGCACACCTCTCCCTTAGGATGGAACTTGGGATTTTAAAAACTTACCACAAGGTTAAGAAGGCATTTTTTTGGGATGGCCTTAAATCATATATTCAAAAGTTTGTGGTGGAATGTTTGGTTTTCCAACAAAATAAAGTTGAAACAATTAAGACCCCAAGTCTATAACAACCTTTATCCATTCCAAGCTAATGGTTGGAGGAGGTTTCAATGGATTTTATCACAGGTTTACCCAAGTCTGAAGGAAAGAGTGTCATCATGGTGGTAGTTGAAAGACTTACCAAGTATGCACACTTTTGTGCATTATCACATCTATTTAAAGCAAGCACAGTTTTTGCTTCATTTATGGAAATAATTCAAAAGCTATATGGAAACCCAAAGATTATTGTAAGTGACAGAGATCCCATTTTCACTGGAATTTTTTCGGACATAATTATTTCCTTGTCTTGGTACTTAGTTAGCTCATATCTCATCTTATCATCCTCAATCTGATGGGAAAACTGAGATAGTAAACAAATGTTTGGAAGGATATCTTCGTTGCTTTTTATCTGATAAAAAGACACAATGAGTCAAATGGTTACCTCTGGCTGAATGGTGGTATAACACTTCCTTCCATTCTGCAGCAAAAATGACCCCATTTGTAGCACTTTATGGATATCATCCATCGTCCATCACATCATATTTAAGATAAAATTCTAAGGTTCAAGTAGTGGAAGATCACATCGAGCATCAAAAACTAGTTCTCCAACTCTTAAAGGATAACCTCACTGTTGGGACTTGGTTTGGCCCAACTTTGACACCTTTTTCTATACTTTCCCTCTCCCATTTTGACTATCTTTAACCCCTACTATGCCTATCTCAGTTATAATACTTGTGTTTTTTCCAAAAAGTTGTCGTAGGTTGAAGGTATGAAAATTAATACTAAAAAGTATATTTTACCTTAACTTTGAGTATTCCTTAACTAGTTGTTCGTTATTGTATTACCATGCCAACTAATCTTGATTTCCTGTGCAGATTTTCTTTGATTCGGAATCAGGCCCATAGCTCTTGCAGACAATTGTGCGATCTTATTTTCTGCAAACACTCCAGATTTCCTACAGTCATGGATTTCCTGTAACTACATGGATTTCCTGCAGCAACATTGGCAGTTAGCCATGTTCCATGAATATATAAGTAAAATGGGAACATGGGTTTTGCAGGGAATATATCACATATGGTTGCTATCCTATTGACCTTCTCAGATCTACCAACAACACCGCCCAGATTTAGAAGTCTTCTCTTGTTGGGTGTTTGGAGGAACAACTACAGCCATGTAACGAGTTTCTTATGATCCATGCTTTCAGTCATGGATTAGACCTAGTATGGCTAAAAATGATATATTATAACAAATCTGTTAGTTGATGGGCCTTGTAAATGTATAATTTTTGTCCTAGTTTCGATGATAGGGGGTTAGAGTGTTGGGTTGGTTTCAACACTATCTGTGTATCAAATTGTTCTCAGCTGTCTTTTTAGATTAATATAAAGATATATGTTATGTCCATTACATTGAGAAAGCTTTTCTAATTTGAAGGGGTTGTGAGTAAGGGAGGGCCCCCTTTGCTCACAACTCCCATAGTTTAATCTTTATGTCTTTTATTTATGTTATGTAGCAATAATTCATTTTTACAGCTAATATACTCTTTCGAATATATATCAGCAGCAATGGATTAATTGAATTAATTTCTTGTTCATGTGTGGAATTCAGTTAATGAAGATTTGAATTTTCATGTTGATTGAAATTTTGAATTTGTTGTAAGTTGATTTTTATATCTTGTCCTAATCATCATCATCAGTCTTAAGAGTTGTAGACGGAAGTTTGATCCACTCTATAGTCTTTGTTGCTAAGTGATTGATGTAAGAAAGAGTCACTGGTTTTGGATGATTGTTTAGTTAGATTAATCAACACTTCGAATATTAGGCCTGCATATACTTTGCATGCATCTCACAAGTTTACCTTCCCGAGTTGATGATTTATGTTTAATCAAATTATAATGTTATAATTTGACTCAAAATTTTGGCATCGTTGCCAAGGAGGTGCTAAAGGGATAATACTAAAGTGTTTTTTATTACATCCATTTTTGGAAATTTTTCAGGACTAGGGGAGTTGAAGTGGTAAGACAAAGGGAAAAGCCCACACACCTGAGGAGGTTAGAAATTCACCAAATCCATGTCTTGATTGTTTGGTAAGTAGTTTCTTTTGAATTTGTTTTCATATTAGATGATTGGGTACGACATCTACAAATGTATTTTGTGGTGGTGTGAGTACCACTTCATTTACTAATACACTGGCAAGGAAAAATAAGCCTGCAAGAAATAAGGCAGCAAGAGAAGAATAGTCCAGTCAGGAGGTCTATGGTCCTAAAAAAAAGCCTAGAATATATTCCTGCTTCTACTTGTTGGCCGGATAAATTGATCTTGCGGACAAGGCCAATCTCTTTAGTATCAACATATATCTAGCAACAAGCAGGACAAGAAAATCTACCTTTCTCTAAACATATTACGATTCATTAATAAGAACTAAAGAGATGTTTTAGAGCCTACCTTAAGTCCAACACTAGTTTGTGGCAGTCACACTCCAACAGATCTGAAAGAGTTTCCTTTTAAGAACCTGCAATCACAAACAAGCACACATCAAATAACATTTGCATAGCTAATATAATAAATCATGTTCATCATGGTGATCAAGGAATCCATGAAATAAACCATAAAACACAGCTTATTGAGAAAAATAAACTTGATTGTATTAACTTTGAAATAGAAGAACTTTACAACCTTTGGTGTCTTAATGTTGTACAAGCTCTTCCCAGGGTCCGAACAGGAATCTCCTCTACTTTGAAAAGCCTCACTCTCTTCCAAATGAGATCCAAAAGGTATGTAATCTCTCCTCTCAAAATCTCAATTAGGAAGACTAAGTTCCAACAGCATTTCACCTCAAAAATATTCAGCTTTCAACCTCTTCAGTAACCAGCCCAATGCTTCATTTTATAGTGCAAAGGAAGGAGGTTATAGGTCCACCATTGTAGGGATAGAGTCCTCCTTCAAAGGGATAAGCTCCTCACATCAAGGGGTTAGCTCCTTAAGGTATGGGATGCATGAACCTTTAAAGAGCGAGCTTGCCACCTCAATATTCCCTCTAGAAGCTTCCAGAAATGACTCAAAGTGAGTTTTTAAGAATGTAATTGCGCCTTTTTAACTTTTACAGGGTTCCACACCCATAACACAGAGACAGAGTGGCAAGTGTGCAGGGGACATGACCATTAGGTGCGGGACCGCAGGAAATGCTAAGAGAAAGTGTGGAACCAGAGTTTTAGAGATTTTTAAGGTCTTTCTCTTGTTTTCAAGGCTTGATATGAAGAACTGAGGTTTAAGACTTGCAAAGAAGGAAGGTATGAGTGGTGATAGACTCACACAGATTGCAGAATGTCAAGGTGACAATTTTTGTGCAACATTCAGTCGAATATACTTATATTCACTAATCTTGTTCATTTGTTGTCTTATTGTCTTCTTCATTTTGGGTAATTTGATTTCTTAATATTTAGAAGAGAGAATTATTTTGTTTTGTGATTTGATTCTATAAACATGCAATATGTTTACTACATTTCTTTTCTAATTTTCATTAGTTCAATTTGTATTTATTTACACTCGGTCAGTTTATTTCTCTAATGATGTGCCCCAAGATTGATAATTGATCTGGGGATTTATTTGATCTAGATTGTTGTGAGTTAATTCCAAAGATTTAGATTAGAGAGTAATGTCATCTCGTCTCTATGAATTGAATTGATGTCTTTGCTATAAGAATTTCTTATTTGTAATGTTATCTCGTTATTTATTTATTGATTTGATTCATAAACGAGTGATTAGAAATATGTCAAACTTAAAGAAATTGTTACAGTTACCATTTATGTACACCTCAGCCTAGAAATAGGAATTAGAATGCATTAGTTAGTTTTCTCATTCATTCTTGGTGATAATTATTAAAATAACACAATTTGATTTGCATTCATTTCAATGATAAGTAACTTGCATTTTTGTAGTTATCTATCTTTTATTTGTTTGCATGAAGGAATATATTTATTTATAATTTATAATTGATATATAAATTAAAATTTGATCATATTTTGTACTATTCTTGCAGAGATAAATATAAAAATATTTTGAGCTAGTTACATTAAGTTTTGGTATTCTCATTTGTTGTATTATAGTTCTCATATTATTTGTACACAACTCATTGTATTTATATCATTATCGATAATCTAATTTCTATATTGTATTTCTTTAATTGATAATTTTACATATATAACTAGTAGTTTAAATTTATTACATACATTATATTAGTTAGCCATGGATTGTATTTTATTACTTATTAACCAGTAGTTTTAGATATATTAACAACAATTTAAGTTTTACATAGATAATATAGGTTAGGATTAGTTTCCCTTGGTTTTCTTCTCCTCAAGAGGAAGGATCAAAAGTTAGTTGAGCCTTAAAAAAAGTCAAGTTTGACCATCCCAAACAACTTGGGCTATTTAAATTGCTATGGTCTATGTCACTTCTCCATTATTGACTAAGGTCATAAAGCCCACGTCAACATGTAGCAATGTGTTATAGTTATATATGGTCTAAGATATGTCTTAGGTGGTGAAGTGAGGCTGGATGGATATGCCGATTTTGATTAGGTGGAGAGTGCATTGGACAAAAAGAGCACCTCAGGGTGCTGCTCAGCTTGGGATCAACTATGATATTCTAGTTTAGCAGGAAGTGGACTTTTGTTTCCCTCAGTACAATAGAAGTGAAGTATATCATAACTAGTGCCACAATTCAGGAAGGAGTGTGGCTTTGAAATATTATTGGAGGGCTATTTTATCAGGTGCTAGAGATTAAATTGACACATTGTGATAATCAAATCTGTTTCAAGCTTTTAAAGAATCTAGTATTTCATGACAGGTCAAAGCACATTGAGATCAAATATCACCTCATCCGAGACATGGTACAGAAGGGAGTAGTGAAGTTCTAGTACATATTCACAAATGAGTAGATTGTAAACGTTCTCACCAAGCCTCTGTCGAGGGGGTTTTTTTTATACTTTAGAGATAATATTAGCATGATGAATAATGTCTCCCTTGCTAAGAGGGTGCATTTATATTTTTGCAACATCGGGCGAACATTCTCCCATAGGGTCATGCTGATTTGACTAGTTGGGTATGATACGCTCACCCATGGGGCCACGCTGATTTGGCTAGGGGTGAATGGCCCAGGGGAAATATTTCTCCCACTAGCCTTGGTGTTTGTAATAAGATATTGATCCAGGACCTTGATGATAGCTCAAATTTCAAAGTGTTCAAAAGAGTGTCGAACTTGAATGACCGGATAGATCTCATCTTCCTAATTCCAGTGTCGTGAATGGTTCAAAAAACTGACACCGTATGAAGAAGTTATCGCTAGTTTAAAAATTCCAGTAAACTGCAATTTCCAAGGATAAAATGATTTTGGAAAATATTAGAAAAATAATATTCCAAGGAATATTCCTTTTTGCCAACCAATCAGGAGTTGACACGTGGCAAGCCTGTAGGCTGCCACATGGCCCTGGAATGACATTGTAAAATTATGTTGGGGTCTTGGGGGATCGAGCCCATGACCTCCGATGGGTTAACCAAGCACGTTACCAACTCCACTACTAATTGTTTCTGAACAATATATGTTTGCGGATTTTATTTAAACTGTAACATATGGCAGTTTGGGAATAGATCGCCAGCAGTCCCAGATTAACCATTCACATGCCGACAGTTACGTTAACAACCCACCAGTAAACAGTAATCTTATCGGCCCGGGAACTTGACATGTGCAGTTTCCACTAACGGTTACAGGCAGTCAGCGGTTTTGCTTGGCGAACTTCCAAATTTGGCACAGTTTGCCAAATTTAGTTCCAGATAACTGCAGTTAGCTGTAGTTTTGCCAGATTTGGTGGAGTAATTCTAAGAGAGACTGATTAATGAACTCAAGAGGAAATTTTCGACCTAAGGGAGTGAAACAAGAGGCTAGCTACACTAATTTGGGCCTTCTGAAGCCATTGGAACAGTCCAGAGAAGCTAAAGAAGCCATCTTCAAGGAGATTTTCATCCAAGGAGATTTTGGAGCTCAAGGCCACTAGGGCTTGGAGGCAGTTGCAGGAGCTACCAGTATTCATTCTCAAAAAATAAACAGTCGTTCATGACTATAATGAACATTTTGAATCCATTTTAGGTGTTTTCATAAGCATTTGGAGACTTCTAAAGGCCGAGATGCTGAAGAGGAGTTTCAGGCAGCCTAGTGCCAACCGTGGAGGAAGGCCTATATTGGGGATGCAGTGCTCATTGTGAGCAAATGAACAGTCATTTGTTGATGTCAGATATGTGCTAGACATAGTAGAAGAGGTTTCAGAGATAGTTGAAGAATTCTGAAGGAGTTAGTGCCATCAAGAAGCTCAGGGAAGCTCAGTGCACCGATTGAAGGAATTAAGTCTAAGGGATCTTAGATCTGCTTGCACAATGAGGACAGCCATAACAGGGATGTAGATGGTTTTATAATCCCATTGGTTCAATTTAGTAACCTTTGGAGTTGAGTGTGGAACTTGTAAAAGAAACTTTGCCATAATCCAAAGAGCCAAGTCAAGTTGATAAAAGCTCAAGGAGACGTAGCCCACGATATTCAGTGAACTCCTAGATTAAATTTGTTGTTATGTGTTGATGTTTATTTACTGCGTTATATGATTGATATATGTGTTTAATATCATAAGAAACAAATCAACTTAAAGCACTTAAACAGTTGAAAACAAACAAAGACATACACCTTTTTCAAGTACTTAATTCTGCAATTGTCAACACAAGTTAGATCATATTTTTGTTAAGCTTTGGAGTGGGAGGTTCTTGTCAGTATAACAAGATGTTAAACCCTCATTTTATATTAGTTTGGCATGGGAATATTTTCCCATGATTCTCACATTTCTTGCTCCATGATGGAGTGATCTTTTTTTATAAAGCATATTTGATTTGTTTATGTATTGGGGGTATTCACCCATTAATGGAATAAAAAATTCTAGTCTAATTTTGAGTTGTAATGTATGCTCAAAAAGTGAAGGGGTTTTTTATGATGAGGATCCATCTATTGGCTCTCCAATCAACATTGGAGTTCTATATAAATAGACAAGCATGTGAGGAGAAAAATAATCAACATAGTAGCTCATTCAGTCTTTTCTAGTGGAGGATGTTGGAAATAATATAGAGAGGGGGGTGTGAATTAGTATTTACAAATCAATTAATTTTTCAGCTCCATAATCACATTTATATATGCTACTTTAGGGAAGGGAACTCGCATGTGCACACAACTGTTCTTAAGGCAACCAGCGTATATCCAGTGAACTTATGATTCAGTTAATTCATCATATGTTGATCTTTAATTAGTGCATCAATACTTTATTAAACATTAAACAATAACCATGTGCAGTAATAACAAAATAAACCATCACACGTAAGCAACACACATGAACACCAAGATTTAAGGTGGAAACCCAATGTGGGTGAAAACCACCTGCTGCTGTCGTCTCTGTCTTCTTTTAATAATAAGAAAATATGTTTACAATCTTGTACTGGAGCAAACTCATATCTTTACGCAGGCACCCACCTGCAAAAGGCTACAACCTTCTCTTGTTCTCCAGCTTCTTCTGGAAGGGAGCTACAACCCCCTAATTCTTGTACTAGCCGATATATTTACTAGTTCGTAGGCTTTGACCTATAGAAGGCTACCACCTTCACTCATTCTCCAGTTGCTATTGGAAGGGAGCTCTAACCCCCTGATCAAATCACTAGCCGCTACTGGCAGGAAGCTTCGACTTCCTCACTAAAGGCTCCAACCCTCAGTATCCTCCAGGGACCATGTTTCATAAATTTTTGGATTGGACGCTCCTGGTACGCAAAAATACACATGAAGGCCTCGTTTCATCAAATTTTCATATTGGTCCCATTAGTAACATTGAAGCTCACAATCAATACAACCATCAAATACATCTGCATCAATCAATCATTGAAACCTAATCAATCTCTTATATAACTGAAACCCAATTATCAATCTTTGATGTAACTGAAACAATCAATCTCTGAAACCTCTAAACCTCTGACACAAAACAATTATTGAACCTCAGACACAACTGAATCAACCAATCAACTGGAACAGACAGATCACTGTAACTAGTACACAAATTTGAACCTAGAACACTACATCAACAACCAGAACTAACTGTAACCTCAAAAGGCATGTGTTAGAATGTATACACTCCTTTAATGAGGTAAACCTGTGTGTATATGCTACTTCCTTTTACCCAAATTGTGTATACTTCTAAAGATACTAAATCATAAAACCTCTGAACCACAAACTGTACTAATCAGTGACATTTTGAAGATCTAGTTTCATATTACAGAGTTCTAAATAGATAGCAATGAGGATCACCCTTCTTTCTCAATCAATTCTTCAATGAGACACAAACTCTTTATGGATTCAGTTTTACGTACAAATCTAAGAAGACTTCATTGAAAAACATCAGTAAAACAACAACACTTATCTAATAGATCATTCATCCATGAACATCAAGATTTTATTTTGCATACGCTACTTGGAAGAGCCGAACCAGTGTGTATACACAACTTCATCAAAGAGAACCAACATATAGATCTGCAAATACTTATAACTTCGCTGCAATTCTAGACTTCAAACATACCCAGATCATGAGTTGTAAAGATAAAATGTGTGTTAGCAATTAGATCTAGCCTATCCATTATCAGATCTCATAATGATAGGACATTATGATCCTGATCCATTATTAGATCTCATCCATCATCAAACACTCAGGTGCATACTTAGTTTAGATCAAGCAAAGCATCAAAAACCCATAACATGCATATTTTATTTTGATCTAACACTTCATAAGATATTCATTACTTGTGCGCTTAGCCCTTTGATCTTCTCATCCTTATAGACTTAGATCCTTTGTCAATACCTTGGACCAATACCACTTAGGACCAATACCTTGGACCAAATACCTAGGGTCAATACCTCGACCAAATAACCTCAGACCAAATACCTTAGACCAAATACCTTGGACCAAATACCTTGGACCAAAATACCTTGGACCAAATACCTTGGACCAAAACCTTGGTTTTCCAACATGTACGCGCTTTTCCTCCTATGGGAGTGCATGTATACGTATACGCTCTTTTTGTTCTGTGGACCTGTGTATACTTCTTAAACTACTTTACATAAACCTTTTCCTTTACCTTCTTTATTCTGATCAGTATACCTTAGTTCCATCTTCTTTTTCTTCTATATCAATGCCTTGTTACCTCTTAATAGTCCTGTTACACCGTAATTTTCCATATTACTTCTGAAATGATTCCTTTGAACTGCCCTACATTTTGTCACATCTATAAACACAACTGCCATGCATTCTGTCACATCTGATATATCTCATGTAGATTCATCTAGTTACGATATGCAAGTGACTTGTTCTGCTATAAGTGGGTTGCCATCAAGTACAACACATGCATCATAATGCCAACAATCTCCCCCTTTGGACTTGATAGAAACCATGTTGGTGTTGACTACGAACAGCTATAGAAGCTGTTAGAGATAACAATCAACACTAAAATACTCTCCCCCATTGACATCAAGGGAAAAGGGTGGACCAAGATATTCTCCCCCTTTGATATCAAGGGCAAAGGGCTTACCAAAGTGAAGGCTTTCATATCTTAACAACTAAATATAAACATTGATCATGCTCCCCCTAGGCACATACTGAATTCGTTGATTAAACTTGCCCTTTGTACATGCTATGATGCACTAAACCGTCCATGCTCCCCCTGAGCACATGCAGAGTCTACAAAAATATTTTCCAAAAGAATAACATGACTCTATAACTCAGCTATGTGAGTTTGACCTTCCTATCACCAAAGACCCATACATACATCAATCTCCCAACCAAGTGGGGATATACCAAATTTGACTCATCGACCCAACCAAGTGGGGATATACCAATTGTTTATACATGACTGAAATATAGCAATTATTGCATCATCCTTCCCATGCATAGTGGGGGTACAAATTACATCATATGACCAAAAAGGACTCATTAAAAGACTATGACAGACAGAGACATATTATTACATCATGGGCCTTTACATGACCTTTACATCAAATGATAT
The DNA here is from genome assembly GCA_000404065.3 of Pinus taeda. Lineage (NCBI taxonomy): Eukaryota > Viridiplantae > Streptophyta > Pinopsida > Pinales > Pinaceae > Pinus > Pinus taeda. The sequence continues at coordinate 57,743 of APFE031337842.1, forward strand.
ATATAACAATTTTAACAAAGACCAAAGAACTAAAAAATACCATGATAGTCATCAGCAACTATCATACACCATATATGATCTGCACCACAAGCATCTGTCAGCAACATCCAGACCAACTGTTATCACTCAGGTTGTCCCTAGGCTCCTATTAGGGATACGGCCGAGGTAACCACAAACCAATCTTCTGATTGCAGGTTCTAGCCCACCTGCAATTGGAGAGGGATCTCTCCTTTAGATTCAACCTCAGTTGATCTGGATTCAACCTTAGTTGATGATTTTAGGCTAGCTTTCTGACTTCAAGGGAATGTTGACTGTGATTGGGAGGAAGGTAGGATTCTCGAGTAAAGAGGCACAGTAAGGTATTACAAGTTTTGAACCATTGGGCATGGAGTCACAGATTGAGGCATGAGAGCGTTTTCTTGGTCACAAGGGGATACAGAGCGGGATAGCCATGCAGGATACAACATTCAAGCTGCTGAAAGTACAAAATGAACATCAGGGATGAAAGGAAAAAGAGAATCATTTCATCATGCTGACAGAGGGGAGAAATGGATGAGTGGGATCCCGGAGCAGTTAAGAATTCCAAAGACATGCACCCATATACAAACAAAACAGGGTAAACTAGAGCAGTTAAGAATTCTAGCTCATGACCATTTCAGAAGAAAACATCGAAAAGTGCAGAAATTGAACTTAAGGTGTACTTAAACAAATCTTAAGCTATTATTTTTTCCTGCAACTTAGAATGGCAGAAAGATGATAAAAACATAAAATAAACAGGGAGGAAGAACACTTATTGGATCATGCAGAGACACAGGAATTCCATGATCATTCCTTGGCCCAGAGAAAA
>APFE031337844.1:11587-31593 GCA_000404065.3 Pinus taeda
AATTCCTTCAAAATAAATTTTCAAACCAAGCTTAAGCAAAAATTTAAGAAAATCTACACACCTTTTTTCACTTTGTAGGAGCTCGATATTGCCTCTGATGTATCTTTGTACTTTCCAATCATCTAGTTCTAAATTTGTGATATGTAGTATCCCTCTGTGTCCTCTTTCCAATTCCACAAGTCTGACCCAATTGGATTCTCCAAGGAAGAGTTATGCGAAATCTCCCACAGTGACTTGATTATAGACTAGTTCAGTAGAGCAAACTTGTATGACATTCCACGAGTCACTGTTTCTACCTCTGGATCTAAAAAATGCATACAAGAAACTACAGTCCATCCTCTTTCTGTACCTTCTTACGAAATGTCAATCCGATCCCCAGAGAGAAAGTTATGACGATTTTCCCCAGGTCACCTGTTTGGAATGTAATTTAGGAGTCTGCAAAAAGACCAACTTCCTCAGATCATACCTCCGCAAATATTGCGGAAAAAGCTCTAAAATTTGGACCCAAGATTCAGAGCGATTTCTTCTCAAATGGGTTTTTTTTGTGACTTCTGAAACCTCACAGAAAAATGTTATAGTGAAAATTACATGATGACCTGTTTGGAGCAGCGAAACCCTAGAATGCAAAGCTCTGATACCAAATGTTATGAAACCAGCTCAAGAAAAGATAGATCAACGCCTTATAATTCAGCCTCTTCGAGGGGGAAACCTCCTTTACATTACATAAATGAACAATTCTTCACAATATAATCTAGCCGACCTAACAATAATAATATAAATCCACAAAAATAACAATAGAGGGATTATATGGGGCTCAGTAATAACAATATGGGGGCAATAGGGGCACAACAATATTAATAAGGGGTATAACTACAATAGTAATGGGGTAATCACTAGTATTATAGGGACCCAACTCTAGGATAACCCACCGAAGCCATAAGCAAAGAACAACACTATGGAGACAAAGAAGGACACGAGAAAGTGGTGTGAGTTCCATAAGAGCTCCACTCACAACACAAGTGAGTATCGGGCCAAGCAATCACTAGTGGCCGAGCTGAAGGCTTTCGAGTCAGATGTATGTTTTGACTCTGAGTTATAACCTGACAAGGGGAATGAAAAATGGAAGTGGATCATTAACACAGAGCCCAGCACCACTGTAGCCACCACCAATATTCAAAATATCGAGCTTAAAGATCCAGAAGAGGGGGGATGCCTATTCCACTAATAGATGTGGGTGAAGGGTTCTAAATTGTAGTTCATTGTCGATGGCAAGTGCCAAAAGAACCTAATTTCAGCAGAGGTCATGAAGCAACTAGTTCTAGCAAATCCGCAACACATACACCATTGGGTGGCTTCACCAAGGAGGAAATCTCTATGTTAGCTAGAAGTATCACCTTACCTACAACATCAAGCCCTTCACAGATGAGGTATTGTGTGATGTTTCTCCTCTTTAATTTTGTGATGTATTATTAGGAAAACCATACTTGTGGAAAAGGCATGTTGTATATGAGTCTAGACCTCATTCCATTATGATTTATTTGGATAGTAAGTTATACAAGATAATAGAGGTAGCCCCACCTACCGCCATCTCCTTGATATTTGCTAAGAAATGTAATAAGGTCATCTCTTAGACTGGGAATTTATTTGTCTTTCTGATTCACTCTCAAAGCAAGGGGAAGGTCGTAGCCACATCCATGGCCCTCGAGAAGTGTTCCTCCAAGCCCTAGAAGCAGGTGGATATATCCATGGAAGAATACAAGGGCATCTTCTCCTCACCCACAGGGATACCCTTGCATTGTTAGGTCAAGAATTCGATTGATCTGAATCCCAGAGAAACTCTACCCAACGGGCCAATATATCACTTCTCCATTAAGGAAAATGAAGAGATGAAGCAACAAATCTAGGATTTGTTGCAAAATGGGCACATTTGACCAAGTTCCTTGCCTTGTGGGAGCCCGATTGTACTTATACAGAAGAAGGATGGGACTTGGAGGCTCTCCATTGATTATCGAGCATTAAACAAAATCACTGTCACGAACAGGTATCCACTCCCATAGATTAATGACCTACTAGACCAACTCAAGGGGTCCAAGTAGTTTAGTAAGATTGATCTGAATTCTGGTTATCAGCAGGTTCAAATAGATCCCACATATGTATGGAAGACTACCTTTAAATCCAAGGAATACCTTTTAAAATGGTTGGTTATGCGCTTCAAATTGACAAATTTCCCTGCTACTTTTATGAGGCTAATGGATGACATCTTATGGCCCTTCACCAAATCCTTCACGGTGGTTTATGTGGACAACATCAACATCTTTAGCAAGAGTTGGGAAGAACACTTGCGACACATTCGATAGGTCCTTCAAATATTTTAGCAACACAAACTTTGTGCCAATTTGGACAAATGCACCTTTGGTGTGAGCTAGGTCCAATACTTGGGTTACATCCTAGATGAGCGTGGCATGCATGTGGACCCGACTAAGATCCAAGTCATTCAGGATTGGCCAACCCCAACCACTCTAACAGAGTTTTGCAGCTTTTAGGGCCTTGCAGTTTTTTATCCGATGTTCGAGTTGGGATTCTCCCATATTCCTTGGCTTTTGAGTCATATTACTAAGGGTAGGGTGAAATAAACATTTTCCTAATTCGAGTCCCAATAGAAGGAATTCAATGAGTTGAAGCACTGCCTCTACTATGCACCGCTACTCACATTGCCAAACCTGTAGAAACCATTTGAAATCGATATAGACACCTCAAATTATACTATTGGTGCAATCCTCACCCAACACTGTCATCCAGTGGCCTATCATAGTGAGACACATTCCAAGACAATTTGGAAGTACCCCAACGATGATAAAGAGATGGGTTCCATTGTGCAGGCTTACTGATAGTGGAAGCACTACATTCTAGGGAAGGAGACGGTCAAGCACACCAATCACCGACCTCTTTAGTTTATACAGACATAGGGGAAGTTGCAAAATGATCACCATCAGAAACGGTCTACATATATGCAACAATTCCACTTGAAAATTAAATACAAAAATAGTAGCACCAATCATGTTGTAAACTACCTCAATCAACCCCCATTTGCAGCACTGACTATTGTTCTCAACTCTTGTGGTCATGAGACCTCTTGATGGCCACAACTATACAAAAATGATCCATAATTCACCTCCATATAACAAATGCTAGTACATGGAAAGAAATTTCCTAATTTCCATCTCATTGACACATTATTATGCTACCTGGGCCACCTTTGTATTCCTTCAAGCGAGCATGACAAGTTGATTTGGGAGGCACACTATAGTCGAGTCGCGGGACACTTTGGTGTTGAGAAAACTGTGGTTGTACTACAAAATTACTTTTATTGGCCCAAACTCTGACTAGATGTTGGGAAACATATCAGATCCAACACTACCTATGCCATCACCAAGCCAAGCATCAAGAAGCAAGGCTTGTGCACTCCTATGCCTACTCCCAGCCAACCATGGGAATCCATCTCGATGGACTATATCTTTGGCTTCCCTTCTACCAAGCATGGTAATGACTTTGTATTTTTGGTCGTGGATAGATTTTCTAAGATGGCTATATTGGCGACCTGCAAGAAGAGTATCACCGCAGAGCACTGTTATAGACATATTTGGGCACATCAACCCCAAAATTATATGTCAATGTATTAGGGCTCATCAACCCCTGTAAGAGTTGTTTCATACCCTAAAAGAACATAGTCATCTGAATACATCATTCCCCAAAAGTTCCATCTGAGAAACCGTCCAGAAATTGCCTAAATTGAACCATACTGATTGCTCCATTGGTAAAGTACGATGCATACTGAGTGGTACATTGCTAGGGTGTGATGCATACTATTTAGGCCTTCTATAGGGTGTGATGGGCGAGGATGGACAAATGTCCAAGACATTTGTCGATTGATTGCTCATGGAATCTTCTAGAACTTTCTCCTATGCCACTTGCCTCTCTGAATTCGCCCAAGGATGAATAAGGGATATAAGAAAATCTCCAATCCCTTCTCTTATGTAACCCATTGTAGCAAGTGGAATGACACTAATCAAACCCCATGGATGACTCACACCCTTGCAAACATCTATAAATGGATCCCTCATCCAAGAGATCTGAGGGCTGGAATATTGTGAATTGCAAGGAAGTGCTGGTAGTTTGTAATTGAGGATAGAGCATTGTATTGTTGGAGTGATCTTGCTATTTCATGAGGTGAAGAAGGATTGAAGTTGGGGAGATGATGCTAGATCAGACAACTGGGTTGTAATTCTCCTTTCTATTAATAAAGCTCTTCAAGTTTTCTTCCATATGATTGTGCAATTGTGAATGTTATCATTTGTGAATGCTATCATTTGTTCATTATATATCTAATTCTGTAATGTTTATGTTGTAATATATCACGATGCTTTGATGGTTCTTTGTTGTTGTACTTGTGCAGGTACTATCCAAGTGTGTTAAGTACAGGCAGGAGTTGCAGGATTTTTCAAAGGGGAGAGAGATAAAGCAAGGGATCAAGCGGAAGTTCCAGGTTGGTTCTATTATATTTCTCTTATCTATTACATATAGAAGAAATCATTGAATTTCTTTAAACTATTGTATTTAGGGTAGCTGCCAAACCTAGAGGGCTTGCATTCTTTAGGAATACTAGTTTTCCCATAAACAAATTGGTGACTCCACTGGGGAGTGAATACATGTTTGTTTGTCATTATTTTTTGTTCTATTTTTAATTTGATAAACTACATACAGAGTCTGAAGCCAGCCAGGTAGCCTTCGAACTGCTCTTGCTCTGCAATTGCATAGTAGATGAATGTTGCTTCAGTCAATCTCTGGTTTAGTTTATGAATTGAATATTTGACTTGAAACACATCTAGATGCCCTTTTGGTAGCTCAGTAACCTCTCAAGACACTCCATCATACTTTTCTCATCATTGTTCATCAAAACCCACCTTAACTCATTGAAAACAGCTCCACATTTGAGCCAAAACCAATTTCAGTTGCGCTCCCTCGACCATCGTACTGTCTTCCACTATGAATCAGTATGCATCACACCTCTCGAGTGCAGTAAGTGTGATGCTTAGTTTCTATGTAGCCTAGGTGCGATGATTGACTGAACTCTTTTTCCATCTAGAAATTCAGGGCTTTTGACCTTGTTTTCAGTTTTGTTTGGTTGTTTTGCTACATATGAATAGTGCCTCTTTACTGAAACTTACTTGCGTCACTTAGATTAGCCTCAATTACATTAGGATTAGTGAATGTCTTTTGTGTATTTTTTCATGATTTACAATCCTTTGTCGAAAAGTTGTTTAAATCGATTTCTCGCTTTGGTACAAAAAATGTCATAATTGTCATTTTGTGTTGAAAAGAGAAGCGTTGTAAATTCTTCCTTCCCTTGATAATCGATTAAACTTTTCTTCATGTATTTGGTTTGATTTGTTTATATTCGAAGTTTCGAAAGAATTTTTATTTCAAAATTGAAAGTGTCATTTATATTCTTCCTTTCTCTTTTGAAGAAAAAATTGTCGAAAATGTCATTTTGAGTGAAATATTTCATATCTTTGCTACATTTAGTTTTCTTTTTTGGATTTTTTTCACATTAAGGAAAGAAAAAACAAATACATGCATTTGCATTTAGCAATTTTTTATTTGTGTGCAAAAATATGATTTAGGGGAATGCACTAGTGTGTGCTCTTTGCTCTTTGCTTAAAAGCATTGTTATCTTATTTCCCTAGTAGCTAGGATTTTCATTGCTCAAATAAACAAAGATTATTTATCATTGTAGATTGCATCTTAGGAATTTTAGATCATCATCACGCAGTGAACCATTGAAAGGTAAACTCTAAACAAGATCAACTTTAAAATAATTTCAATGAACCTAACAATGTTTTGGAACTTAACCCAACATATCTAGAAGTCTAGGCTGCTAACATGTTCCGACATCATTAAAACTAGTGGCTATTGTTTTCATTGAAGGTTGGGTGGTTCCTCCTCTGTGATACAACAAGTGCTAGCACAAACTTGTGCTCCCCGTACCGTCATGTATATATTGGGAGACCACAATAGGCTTAAATCCTTTATCCATAGGAAACTGAGTCTACCACCTTATTGATCGCAATGCACTGAACACATCATTCGGGAAGATTGACTACTGTACATAAGTCCTTGGTAATTTCTTTCTAATTTATCACCAAGGTGTATATTGCAGTTTTGCGATTGGTTTGGTAATCCCTCTGTCTAGATTTTCCAGAGTAATCACTTTTGTTCCTTTTCAACTCTTTAAAAGAAAAGGTCCATCTGAGGACTTGTCCTTTTAGACTCATTAAAAATCGAAGGAGACTAGAGTCATCTTTACCATTTTCTCGACTCTTAAAAACTGAAAAAGAAAAGTTGTGTCCAAAGTGTCATTAAAATTAATTGACTATGAATAAAATCCCTATCCCTTAATTGATCTTAGGTTGATACATATGGCGACAAATTCAGAGTCCATTGATCAAGGAGTTCCTTTTGATGGGAATCCTTGTCATTTTCCTTCTTTCGGAAATATTGGTGCTCCTTATATGGCTACATTATCCCTTCTAGGATTTACCATTGGCTTGCCAGTATGGCTTTTTTCAACCTTTGTCGTTCAAAATGTTGTGATTTCTCCATAATCGAGTACACCTTCAACTGGACAAAATCAACCTCCAGTGGATCCTAAAGTTGACCCTTTGCCTTCTTCCTCATTTGTTTCTTCCTCCCCTTCTTCCTCTTCGCTTGGTGAAAGTATTGATACTAGTAACTAGGTGGCTAAGAAGAGGAAGAAAGGGCAGGAGAAGAAGAAGAAGCCAATTCAGCAAGGGGGCAACCAAGCAACCATTTCTCCGAATGCAACATCTGATGAAAATCCATCCATTAAGCTTCACAAACCCAAATATCCATACATAATTTGTGTGGAAGGCCATTTTAATCGAGATTTTCCTTACTTTCCTTAGATCTTGAAAGAATGGTCTTCCCATTCATACCATCCCATGTCATCAAACCCTAGAGATCATGTTGGTAACACACCATCAACTAGTGATAGTAAACTTCACAGACAGAAGGGAAAGGTCAGAATTCCATGTAGGTTATGTGAAGGTAATCATTCCTTTCACCTTTTTCCCTTTTTGGATGAAGCAAAAAGAGTGTTGGATAACCGTCCTACTTCACCGTAGCGACTTCCATCTGGTTACAGGAAACTCTCCCTAAATCCTTCACTAGTTGATAAGTCGACTAACTAAAATCAACTGTTGGTCAAAACCACTCTCTTTGAAAGTCAATATTATGAGTCTATACCCGATCCAAATCAATAGGTCAAGGTAATGGTTGACCCGATTTCACCTTCAGCTAATCGTACCTTTCCCAAAGAGAGTGAAAATCATACCACCCAAGTTCTTCTTGTTTCCTCGGATTCAAATGAGCTTGGGGGCAGTCCACCAATTTCATCAAGACAGGAGGAAAATCCTCCAGTTCTCATAACTCAAGGGGTTAATTCTCCCATTTCTACAGTACCCCCTCCAAGTAGTCTAGTCACTTCCTTTGATTAGAATCGACTAGTAGGATCCCGCCTTCCTTCTTATGTGCCTTTCCAGATCATAGTACAAGTTTGTAAAATGATTGTATCTGACACTATTATATATGAAGGTCCATCAGTGAGTATCCTTTCCTCAACTGCTTGGAAAGCACTCGGTTTGCCACCGCTTGTGCCTGTTACACAGAATCTATTGGGTTTTAACAAAGGAACTAGTCGGCCGTTAGGGATCCTTCCTTAGTTATCTATCACTTTGGAAGGAAAAAACGTTTATCTAAACGTGATGGTAGTCCCAGGACCTTTAGATTACAATTTACTTCTTGGGTGTGACTATGTTTATCACATGGGAGCTATTGTTTCAACACTCTTTCAAGTGATTTGTTTCTTATATAAAGGCAGTATTGTCACCGTTGACTAGCTTTCATTTCCTGGTCCAAATATGGCTCCCAACCAACCATCTTCCCTAAATGGTCCTTATGTACCAATGGTATCATCCCCACCATGGGTTAATTATGTGGAAACCTGTTCCATACCTACATCGCCTGACGATCAATTCAGTGATGTTGTACATTATGTATAGGGGGCATTGGAACTAGATCTCTCTTTCATGGCCACTTATGAGTTCTGAACAAGGAGTCCGAGGATATTTCATTGTCTTGTGTCAACCTCGTTAAAAAATGAAACAAGGAATCTGAGCAGATTTCCTTGTCTTTTGTCAAGCTCATTAAAAAATGAAACAAGGACCCTTGGAGAAAAGTTCCAAGTTGAGTATTTGATTAGATCTTGTAAAATCCCAGTCAAGTCTTTCACTTGATTTCATAAAAGAACCTTCATTCCATTGACCTGATATCCATGAGTATTCTACTTAGGTGAAGGCAATGAAGCTTGGGGGGCATGCACCTAATGGTAAAGATAAGTTTCCCTATAATTTAGGTGATTGGTCTATCCCACCATTCACCTTTGTTTGTCACCCATTTCACCTTTGTCTATCTGGATGAAGCCAAATAGGTGTTGGTTAACTGTCCTACTTCACCACAGTGATTTCCATATGGTTATAGGAGACTCTCCTTTTCATCATGCTGGGGGCATGTAAACCAATTCAAGCATATTTTTTCATTTTAAGCTTGTGTAAAAAAGAAACTGAAGCTAAGCATAGTTTGTTTGTTTCAAGCTTGTGTAAACAAGAAACCGAATCCAAGCATAGTTCCCCATGGTTCAAGCTTGTCTAAAAATGAACCCATTTTCAATTTTTAACCCTTGTGATTACCATTCTATCATCTTTTTGAGACTTGGTTGTTTTCATCTCATCACCACTATCTCTTTGGTCAATCATATTCTTTCACTTGGTTGTTTTACCCATTTTGAGGAACAGTTGCAATGAGTGGTCTTATTAGCCAACCTCTTCACATAAATCAACACGTTTTGAGAAGTTCCAACATCACCGAAACCAGTTGCTACCCTAGACACCACTCGTTCCTTAAAATAGAGTCCTCTTTAAACCCTTTTCAGACTCGTTAAACATGAAAAGATTGTCGAGTGCTTGTCTTTTTTGGCTCGTTAAAGTATTGGAAATGTCATCCCTCCTATATTATTTTATCCTTTTTCAGACCTGAGGGATTACTTTACGAAAAAGAACTTATGGAGCTCTATTTTCGTCCCTTTTCAAACTCTCTAAACATGAAAAGGACTGAGTTATCCTTGTCATTAAACTCATTAAAACAATAGTGACAAACTTGTCCATCTAGACAAGACCGATTTTCACTGTCACTAGACTCGTTAAAACATTAAATAGTGACACGTTTTCCTGAAGGGTGAATTATAGAACAAGCATATGTTATCCTCCTCAAGCTTGACAAAAATATAGAGGTATTGGTCAGCAATGAATGGGAAAAATGGAAAAAAAACTTGAAGAATTTATGGTAGCAAGTCGCTCTTGAACATGACACTTTCACTTCATCTCCATTATTGAGTTGGGTTGGGTTATTCCATTCACCGGTCATCATACCATCCATCTTTTGGGGTTAACGCTACCAATTCATCTCAATGTCGCCGACATGTTCAAGAGAATTCATTCAGTTGAGATAGCACCATCTAGTTAATGTTTCATACATTGCAATACCTCCAACCTTCATTTTTTCATCACCACCATTCCTGAACCTTCTGTCGTCAGTCCATTTTCAACTCCAGAAATAATTTGCTTTGTTTCGTGTCGTAGATGTGGGATACATCAAGGCCCTCCTACGATAAGTTGCTTCTTGTCGACATCAGCTCATTATCCAATAAGTTGACTTAGAAACAACCCTTTCAATGCTTTGAAGCTTGCATACATCAATGGCAAGTTTCTCACTTCCGGTGATAGGTTGACATTAATGGCCTTCAACCGAAAGATTTTTCGTGGTGTTTGACTTCGGATCATATATTCACACCACGTGAATTGTACTGTAGTACCTTGAGGATCATTATCATTATCAGTGATTCTTCTCACATCTATTAACAGCTCACATCATTGGCTAGTAATCAGGCGATGTCTTTCCATGTTCAACTTTAGAACATCTCTTCACATGGTTTGACTTGTACATTGAGAAAATATTGAACGAGTTTGAAGACCTTGGATCTAGTTTCATCCATCTGGACTACGATATATTCAAGGATATAAAAAAATCAAATGTACAAAGGCTCTACAATAGATGGCCATCCTAACCATGGATTGTGACTCTATATCTGTAGAATCATGAGTCTGTATCTGTAAACGACTATCTGATCTATGTACATGAAATGAAATTTATAAAGCTAAGCATGGGAATGCCTCCCTCATATAGATCATGAAAAATTATATTATGATGATGTATTTTATTGTAACTTATGCAGGTCACCTTCCAGTTTGAAACTTCGGATCCTCATGATAAAGCATTTCACCCGACATGAATATTTACGAGCTCATGCTTTAGGGGGAAACTGTTATAGACATATTTGGGCACATCAACCCCAAAATTATATGTCAATGTTTTAGGGCTCATAAACCCATAAAAGAGTTGTTTCATACCCTAAAAGAACATAGTCATTTGAATACATCATTCCCCAAAAGTTCCATCTAAGAAACCATCCAGAAATTGCCTAAATTGAACCATACTGACTGCTCCACTAGAAAAGTATGAGTCATACTAAGTGGTACACTACTAGGGTGTGGTGCATACTATTTAGGCCCTTTATAGAGTGAGATGGGTGAGTATGGACAAATGTCTGGGACATTTGTCAGTTGATTGCTCATGGAATCTTCTAGAACTTTCTCCTATGCCACTTGCCTCTCTGAATTCACCCAAGGATGAATAAGGGATCTAAGAAAATCTCCAATCCCTTCTCTTATGGAAGCCATTGTAACAAGTGGAATGACACTAATCAAACCCCATGGATGACTCACACCCTTGCAAACATCTATAAATGGATCCCTCATCCAAGAGATCTGAAGGCTGGAATATTGTGAATTGCAAGGAAGTGTTGATAGTTTGTAATTGAGGATAGAGCATTGTATTGTTGGAGTGATCTTGCTATTTCATGAGGTGAAGAAGGATCGAAGCTGAGAGGATGATGCTGGATCAGACAAGTGGGTTGTAGTTCTCCTTTCTATTAATAAATCTCTTCAAGTTTCTTTCCATATGATTGTGCAATTGTGAATGTTATCATTTGTGAATGCTATCATTATATATCTGATTCTATAATGTTTATGTTGTAATAGATCACGATGCTTTGACGATTCTTTGTTGTTATACTTGTGCAGGTACTCTCCAAGTGTGCTAAGTACGGGGAGGAGTTGCAGGATCTGTCAAAGGGGAGAGAGATCAAGCAAGGGATCAAGCGGAAATTCCAGGTTGGTTCTATTATCTTTCTCTTATCTGTTACATATAGAAGAAATCGTTGAATTGCTTTAAACTGTTGTATCTAGGGTAGCTGCCAAACTTAGAGGGCTAGCATTCTTTAGGAATACTAGTTTTCCCAGAAACAAGGACACTGCCAAACTCTTCTCTGAACGAGTATGGGTACATTTTGGGATCCCATAGACCAGTATATCAGATCAGGAGAATAGGTTCCTGAGCACATTCTAGTCAAGCCTCTGGACACTATTGGACACCAAGCTCACTAAGTCGGCTGCCTTCCATCCCCAAAATAATTTCCAGATGGAGGTCGTCAATAGGATGATAGTGCACGTACTCTTCATGTACAACTCCAAGCATCCTCGAACCTAGGATAAGATTCTTCCCTATAATAAAACAATTACTATAGAACTCTCCATACCTCAACTAGTCGCAGTCCCTTTCAAGTGAGTCTAGGATTTCAACCACTGTGTTTGATTGATGTTGCCATGCCTCATGTGACTGCACAGACATAATCCAGATATGTACAGTCTGAGGTTGATAAAGCAACCAAATTTATTGAATGCATACAACACATCCACCAATAGGTTCATGACATCCTGGAGAAGTCAAATGCCAAGTACAAGCAACAACATTAAAAACATTGGGTGCCAGAGAAGTTTTAGGCGGGTGACAGATTTTGGTTGCATTTGTAGAAAGAACGCATTACTGGAAGCCATCAAAAGCTAATGCCACTATGATATGGTCCTCACACCATTAACAAGGTTGTGGGAGACAATGATTTTTAGTTTAATATTCCCCCATTCCTTGGCCTACACCCAGTGTTCAATATGGATTGCCTTCGACCATACTTCCCACCATTACTGGACACATTAGAAATTCCAAAATAGCTCACACCAATAGAGTTGAACCTAGACTGCATGGAACAAGCCACAACTGATCGGACTATTGACACACAAGTCAAGAACACTTGCCAGCAGAAGATCCAACTATATCAGGGTATCAAAGCTGGCCAACTCTTGCACCAAAGCAGGTGGCTCACAAGGGACTAGGTTCAACGGAAATTTCCTCATCTCATAGAAGCTCTGCATGCAATGGGGAGCATTTCTTCCTGGGGGACAACGATCTAGGTGGATCTTGGTGGCCACCCACCTATTACACCTAGACCTCTAGTCAGTTTCATTTGTTTCCTTGTTTATTTTAGCACTTACTATTTTTAGTAGTTTTTCGGGTCCTGAACTTCTTGAGCAATTTTGACCCCCTAAACGGTGTTTTTTTTAGGTCCGTTGTAGGCCCATGAACATAAAAAAGGGCCTGTGGAAAATCCTATAGTACTTGAAGAGATCTTTCCAACAAGGTAGCATATGTGCCAAATGGGGATAATATGACCAAGTTATGACCCTAGGAAGTTGGCTGCCCAACTAAGCCCAACGGAGCCCACAAACTCTTGACATCACATATCCTGGGGTTAGGGTTTTCTAATGTTTTTGAATAATAAATAGGCCCTTGGGCCTCATTGTAAAATAGTTCAAAGGCATGTAGCCAGTACATCTCTTCTTAGAGATAAGTTATCATCACCTGAGCTAGTGTTATTTCCATTATGTTTCTAATCATATTCCAACATTTGATATTAATGAAACGATGTGTTATTTATGTTGCATCTCTGTATTTATGGTTATATGTGTAATTTGCGACGTTCCTATTTGCGTTCGAATCACTATGGGATACTATAGTGCAAAAATTATCCGTGTTCTCTACCTCCTATCATGCTTAGGTAGCTTTTCTCATCTATTGAAGAAATGCACTCCAAAGAATGGAACCCCTTTTCCTCTTAGTGGCTCAGTTATAACCCAACCTGATAGCCTACTAATGGTTAGGTTTGAATATTGAAACTCTTAACTAGAGTTACAATATAGAATATTCTAGAGTATTTTTCATCATAATCACGTGGCTAGCCCCTTTTTCATGAATAATGGGGGATGACATGGCATTCTCTCGAATTATGGTGGTGAAAACATGAACGCCCATTTATGAGTGGCATAACTTTCATGTATGGCCTCTAATTGATGCAATTATTGTGTCATTGGAAAGATATCTACATGTATAATAGTAAAAGGGTGTCATGCTAAAGAAACACATTTTTACCCCCAAAATATTTCATTTTATGCCTCAAAACACTCGTAGAAGGTTTCATACTCGATTTTGCAAAATTGGGTCATGCCAGTGAAAATGGTCCTCCAAGTTGATTCCTCTAATTTTTCCACTCTGAAAACATCAAGATGCATGAAAAATTATATATGCTGCAATTCAGGTTATCATGGAGGAGAAAGAAGACAAGACAAGACAAGAGAGGACCATGATCCTTATATTTTCAGGTGCATGGCCAATGTTGTTTAATTGGTTCTATGACAGGTCATTGAAGAATCGATGGAGAAAGTGACTCACTAGCGCTTGATGTCTCAGTTGATAAACCTCTAAGTGCATGCCCTAGGGGTAATAAATCACTTAGAGCTTTCTCAATAGGATGATAAGCCACTGTGGTGTTATTGTTAGAGGAAGTTGATAAACCACTTGGACCGTGTGCTCTAGATTCTTGTAATGTTTTCCTTGAAATTGTAGCTAATAAAAGAACTTTAGAGTGAGATGATACTCCTAGAATGAACATAGCTTCACTAAGCCTAAGGTGAATCACTATGATTTATGTCTAAGAGAGGTAGAAGAGTGAATGTGGCCCTTACTACTAGAAGTAGTTGATAAATCACCTAGACAATGCACTCTTTCTCTCAGCTTATTGACTTGTATTGGTGTGAAAATCACTTAACTCCTCAAACTTTGAATATGACTTTAGGATGGTGTTGACGATGTTGGACCTACCAACTTTCGAGGGATCTCCTGGATATGAAGTACCAATCACACCTCACATCGTTTGGTGTAGAAGTCCCATCTGGTATAAAGGCCTGATTGCCAAATCTTTAAAGGCTTTCCTTGGCTCTAACTGTTAGCACAAGATAGTGATGCAATGATGTCTTCGAAAAGAAAGGGGAGTGTGCCTGGTGAGTGTGAACTGCAGCTATGTTGAGGTTCTTCTACTGCAAAGGGGGAGAGAAATGTGAGCCTCTAAGTGAGAGGTAATAGTACCACCTAGGAAGAGACAGACATGAACTAGAATGACCTATCTGACATCCAACGAAATAGTCCACAGCAGATGCGACATTCATTACAACTGACAAACAAAGGAAAATCTGTCTAACATCCAGCGGAATAGTCCACAACGGATGTGACGGTCATTACGACTAATAAGCCAGAAATGGATTGTCTAATATCCCGCTGAATAGTCCACAAGGATGGGACAATGTTGAAAACCATTATAAGACATTCTCAATAACATAAGAACTAAAATAGCTTAAATAGTTCAACTATCTTAGTACATGTGAAAGCAAACATGAACTACAAACATCCATATAATAGTCTTAAAAACATTAATAGTCCATGCATGAAGAACAGACTGGCCTTAAAAAGGCTTCTGTTGTCAAGAAAAAGTTCCAAGAGACATGTTTACATTGTACATGACTAGCCCCAGTAGTGGGACATTGGAGCCACTGCTTGCTCCTCAAAGAACTAGCCGATCTCTCTAATGCCTTGCGAGAGGAGCCAAGGTGAAAAGTCCTCTACTCATACAATGAGAGGGTATATATAACCAAGAGGTGATGCTTTACCTTTGTGACTCTTTGGCTACCCTCAAGACTATTCAACTTTCTATGACTTTTCAACTTGCATAACTCTTCATATTTATGTGTGTCCTTTGGACTTCCACTTTACAGTACATTTGATTACAATATACATACTCCACACTAGTGATGTGGCATATGACAACTCACGACATGAGTTGACATGACACTGTTGACATGGATTGGCTTGATGATGTGGCAATGTCAAATCATTATTGCTGCTAAGTGCTAGATGTGTTCTTGGATATGCTTTCTCTTCTCTTCCGCATAGCTTGGTTATGCGAGGTCTTCAATTATCTTCAAACTTGGAAGGTGGTTGCACACTTATGTCCCTTTTCTTGCTCTTGATAGGTCCACTTGTAAGCTCAAGTACAAGTATGTATTTAGGCATGCTTCCCTCCTTATCCCACTTCTTTATCATGTCACCATGACTTGATAATGTACCTGTTCCTACAATTCACTCATGATAAGACGATATCAATCCAAAAACTTCCTAGTCTAAGACGATGGATTATTATCCATTAATTAAGCCCAAGACAAGTGACGGACTAGGAGGAAGGGCTCAGTGACTATGCATTGTGCAGTTTCGGCTATCAGGGGGAGAGCTTGATCACTGAAACTATGTACAATCTAGCTCGGGCTTGATTGAGGAACTTTAAGGCACAGTCCTCACTGAGGAGAAAAAATTCAGAGTGCCCACTGAGGAAAATAATTGTGTAGTTCAACAAATAAGTGGAAACTACATAATGAGGCCCTAGGAGGACAAACTGTGCCTTTTTAAGAGGCAAGGGCTAACTGAGAAGAGGAGAGGCTTGAAGGGGAAATCTACATAGTTTCTGAAGGAAGTGAGGTCCAGCTGGGGGAAGGGCATTGGAGGAAGCATCTATGTAGTTTTGGAGGCCAAGAGAGGCTAGGATATTTACGCATTGCATAATTCTAGTAGGCAAGTAAAAATCTTGAGGGTTAGAGGTGTGAAGTGCGCAGTTTAAGGAAGACTAGGAGGCACAAATGTGCAATTCTGGAGGTCACACCCACGCACTATGAAGTTCCAAGTATAATGGTCACATCCATGAGGGTGGGGACTGCATAGTGCACAACTCAAGTAGGGCCTAGTGAATGCAAGTTGTTCGGTCAGGAAGGTTTCCCGGAAATGGCTAAGTGTGGGAAGACAATTGGACTCGCGATGAACTTGAACTGTGATCACAAACTTATCATACTTTTTCGACACAACAACATAGTTCATCAAAACAAGCAAACAAAGCATTCCCTTTTCTGTGACTACCTCATAACAAGATGCGACAAGTGCGACACTTAAGATAGACTTTAGGACGACCGTGATGACACTTGTGTGACAACGCTCTAGACATTGTGTGTGAGTGTGACGAATGTTTACATGGTTAGGAAATATCATATACACAAGGACTGACCTTTGAAACCACCATAAAATGCTCGCAAATAATTACGTAATGGTCAAACATGCCAAAAGATGACAAGTAATCCAACAAGCAAAAGGGGCCAAAGAACATCATGAAAGCTCATGGGATGAGCTTGAGTGTTTGCAACAATCAAGGAAAAGACCAAGGAAGGCTCTGAAATTTGAGTGCAAGCCAAAATTTTGGAGGGTGTTGCAACAACTACAGTTTTCCTATGGTTGGATGGAAAGAAGATGTTCCCTGAGTTGTTAGTCACTCAAGTTAGTCAGATAAGTGTTTTAATTGTATATGTGTTACTTCATAAATGATGAATAATGTTTGGTATGTGTTATAACAATGTATGCATTAGCACCACTAATGGAGGAATGTGATATTATTTTTTTGTTATGATGAATGCTTTCTATATATATTCTCATTGTTATGAGGGACCTATAGATCCCCGTATTTGCTAATATTTTCTTGAGTTGCATAAACACTTACATGGATATGTATGAATTATTGAGGTGCTTAGATAATTTATTAAAATGTGTGAATTCCATTATCTGATATGCTATGAATATCATGGATCTTTTTCTCTTAAGACTATTGATTGTCTTTCCTAAATATGTGTTATGGTCAATGTTCTGTGATTTATGATCTATGAGTGACACCTGATAGTATTTGTTTTGAGATCAATTCTGTGGTTCTATAAAATGTTATTTCATTTGAACTTATAGAGAGGTATCTGTTATAGCTTAATATGTTTCAGTATTTGATATCACGCAAGTTGATAGTGTTGAATTTCCATGACCTTGGTGTCTAGTATAGAATATTAAAATATTTGATGCTACCAAACCAAGAATATCAACAAAGATACTTTGCGCATCAGAATATAAATGGTAGTAAATCACACATGCATAAGTATATACAAATTTTTACAAAATATTGTAAAAATGTGTATAGCAACCCAATCTCCATTATATTAAACCAACTAAGTGATATAATAGTGTAGGGATTGCATACAAGGGATAATGGCCCTCAATTATCCACAAGTACAAGAATACAAGATACAATGACAATCTTGTTGCTATAGTGCACAATCACAACCTCTATGTCGTATCTCATCCTGTCGGTTCTTCACTTTTGTTCTACTCTCTGGCTTCCCCTCAATCCATCAAGAGACAACACATAAAGACTCTAGGACATCTACCACCTAGCACTATTGCAAGTCACTTATGCTTCAATGAACAGAGGTTGATCCAACCTAATCTTCTAGGTTTGCCAACACCTAACCTCTAATCTTCCAATCTAGTAGTCCACAAGTTGATCAATCGACTACTCATTCAGCTCCAATCTTCACCCAACCTTCAGCTATCAAGCTCTCATTATGACTTCTTGTCAAGGGCTACTTTGGGCTACCAACGTGCTACCCTCCACCAGTCCAATGGCACCCAATTCGATCACTATATAATCTACTCCTAGTAAGAGTTTCTAATTACCCAAGAAAACCCTAACACATGGTTCCCACAAGTTGCAAATAAATCCCATCTAATATGGTCAATACTTGACCCGAAACAAGGCAAAACAAGTTGCAAACATACCCCAAGTATTTTGTTTGAACTGTTGGAGCATTATGATCTGGTTAGGGCATCACCATGGTCCATGTCATCCCTTTTAAACTACATCATAGACCTCTCTACAATTGTGGCTTCCTCATTCCCTACTCCTCCTTCCTTCGTTGGCTATTAGGGATAGTATCCACCCACACTAATTCCTTCCATCATTCTCAACTCACCTATCTAGCTTGAGGAAGGTTTGTGACACACTAAAAAATTTGACTATCCCTTGTTTCTGTGCATTTCAACCCTCTCCATAGGAAGCTATAAGTCTCGGCCTAAGTATATAACAAGACAAGGACTCCGGCTAGAGAAATACCACCCCAAACATACTAAAAATAGTGCATAACCTTACCCAATAAACTTAGCCTGCAATTTGATCCAAATTTTCCCTCAAACAATCACAAGAAAACATAAAAATTCTCCTTCAATCTTCACTAAGGTATGCTCCTAGGATCTGTAGCACAAAGAAAAGTTTTTTTCCTCTTCTACGAGGTTATTTATTCACTCCTTTTACCGCCATTATGTTTCACTTTGGAAGTGCTCAAATTAACATCAATCACCTCTTATTTATAACAAAAAATAAGTCTCCACCTAATTTCCTAAGTGAAATGTCTTTTGGACATTTCCTCTTCAGGCCTACATGACTTCAATGCCAAAAATTCATTGTCAACTCCAAAAATGCATATCTCATCAAGGACATCTTGGATTTCAATGATTCTTGAAGCATTGGATTCTTATCTCCATCCTCTATCATCTCCATCCATCACATGTCCAAAATACTCTATGTTTTTAGGCCAAACATAGATGGGTGGAAAACCAAAACCTTGGGTTTGAAGCCCACAATGACCTATTGTGGTGCTCCAACCTCCAATCTCCAAACAAGCTTCGAGTACCTCCCAAGTTGTTAAAAATCAACACTCCCTCTTAGCGAGGGAGGTACTTATAAGGCAAGAAATTAACTCATCATGATCATCATTTCTTGCAACAGTCGCATAACTCCAGGTGCTCACAACTGTAGCATGAACTATGCCTGTCTTGGAAGTGTCATTGTCACTGATTGCATCTTACTTCTTATACTTCTCCTTGAATGTCTTCCACTCTCTCCATGATTCATTATTTGCAATTGTAGGAGAACCCTTTCTACCCACTCACCACATGCTCTTTTCAAGCTACAAAGTATCCCTTTGAATCTCCAAACTCCCTTTAGAAATTGACTCTTCCTAATTCTCTGGAACCTAGAATTTCTTCTCTAGAACCTGTACATGCCCCTATGAAGCCTACACCTATGCTTGATTCTCTAGAACTTATGCCTGGTACTCCTGCTTCTTCTTCCCATGATCTATAGGATTTCCTGTCAACTTGTATAGACCATGCTCTCTAACTCCAAGCATAATACTTGCGGAGCTAGAGCCTCTAGGCTTGAGTCTTGCCTTCTCATCCTAGAATAATACATCAAACTTGTAGAGCCTCTATTCTACACCTACTTATCTACCATTTTCCTCAATCTTTCCTTATCTTTCCTTCACTTTTGCCTCATTTTCGCCATAAAATCACCCAGATCATTACATTAGGTGTTATTAAGCATGATCAAGCAAGTTTTTCTAATGGATGACTATTTGTTTAGATTTTGACTTACTTGCAGGAATCCCGCAACTATCTGATGATCCTGCAGCTATCTGAAGATCCTGCAGCCTTTTTTGTTAAACGCAATGTTCCACGTGTCGGTTTGCCAGATGAGCCAAATGGGCACTTAGGTGTCAATGTGCTCGAGGTTCCTGTCCTATTTTTCCAGCCATCCACGTCATCTTTATCCACGGTCA
>APFE031337844.1:31987-54805 GCA_000404065.3 Pinus taeda
AATGGCGGTAGAAGCAGGGAGTTAGAAGGAGATCATCACTAACAACAATCCTTGAAATGATTTTCTTATTTCTTTTATTTGCAGCAGTATGGATAGAGACTAATGCCATTGGATTGTGGTCATTTACTTTCAAGTCATTTTGATTTATTCATTTTTTTTCAAGTTCTTTTCTCTTACAAATTTAGCAAGCAATTAGAAATCACCATCACACACACTTTCACTCATATAGAGATCACCTTTCACACACTTACACTCATTTGTCTATAATCATCATTCCATTTTAGGAAGATAAGTTAATCATAAGCAACCCCCCTAAACAACAAAAGCTCTAAGAAAGTTACTTAAGTACATATAGTACACCCTCACTTCATCAGTTTACGAGCCCCGGGTTGACAATTAATACTAGCAATTTAGATAACACTAAATTGACTAAACACTTCTTCTTCTTGATCATTGAGATAGATATCACACTATATCTAAGTCATGGTACAAAAGGTACATCTTGGACCCACATCCCTCGTCCTGACTCCATCTTCAATGGCACAACTTCTGATCCTGGGATCTCCTTCTGACTCTTGTCACCCAACACCATGTCCAACTTCAACTCCCACTTAGCTAGAGTCTCGAATACCTCCTATGACCCTGTCATATGTTTTGAAGCACTAATGTCCACATATCATCCATCCTCATCAATGTTAGCCTAGAAGAAATGAGATATCGTAGCAAAGTCCTCCTCCTCCAACCTCCTAGTTAGAGAATTTATCTCAGCAGAAGTGGCAGCATCAGTGACCTACTTCCATTTCTTCTTCTTATCACTTCCCATCTTCTTATTTATTTTAAATCTCAACGAAAAATTACCCATTTCTCCAAAGTTTAAACACTTGACTTTAC
This sequence comes from Pinus taeda, assembly GCA_000404065.3. Classification (NCBI taxonomy): domain Eukaryota; kingdom Viridiplantae; phylum Streptophyta; class Pinopsida; order Pinales; family Pinaceae; genus Pinus; species Pinus taeda. Next base: position 32,879 of record APFE031337844.1, read on the forward strand.
TCAAGTCCTTCTTCTACTTACCCTTCATTCATGCTACAAGTGTCACGTCATCATCTAAAGCCTTCTTCTTTGGATGGAGATCCTCATCTCACAACTCTTCCTGAATGAAGTTGTCCCACAGCCTATTCTAGTCTGGAAACTCCTCTCTGGAAACAATCACCTTGATGAAGGGCTTCCATTATTTGGTGAACCCTTTCAAAGCAATCCTCACCATATTAGATTCTCAAATAGTCACAACGAAGGAAGAAATATCATCTTTGACCTGATACAATTTCCTCAGATATAAAGTCACTCCTTCACCTTGTATCATCTTGGTGGACTTCAACTTATCCTACAATACTAGTACCCGGTTCCCGTTCTTACTTTGAAATAAATTCTAAAGAGCCATCCACATCTCATGTGCAGTGTTCTTCCTAGACTAATGAGGTATTAGGGGATCCTTCATACCATCTAGGATGATCAATATCTCCCTTGTATCTAAATCCTCGTACACTTCCACCTCCTTTGAGTTAGTTGGCTTCTTAATGGCTTTATCGACGAACTCCCAGATCCCATTGACTACTAAGACCAACTTGATCCTTTCCTTCCATGGAATATAGTTGGAAAACACCTCCAACCTGTCCTCATACCGGAGACCAGGTTGCAACTTCGACATTGTAGTGATCCCTTCACCTACAATGTGACCAACTCCCTCTTAAATTGTACTTCATTCTGCACACTCGAATTCACTGTCTCCCAAAGTAGCTCAAACACCCTCTAATTCCATGTTGAATTTCCATGACCTTGGTGTCTGGGACAGAATATTAAATATTTGACGCTACCAAACCAAGAATCTCAACAAAGCTACTTTGAACATCAAAATATAAATAGCAATAAGTCACACATGCACAAGTATAGACAATTTTTTACAAAATATTGTACAAATATGTACACCAGCCTAATATTCGTTATATTATACTAGTTGAGTAATACAATAGTCTAGAGATCCTGTACAAGGGATAATGGCCCTCAATTATCCATAAGTACAAGAATACAATATATAATGACATTTTCACTACTCTAGTTCACAACCACAACCTCAATGTCGTATCTTGTCTTGCCGATCCTTAACTTTTGTTATGCTCTCTAGCTTCCCCTTAGTCCATCAAGAACACATAAATACTCCAGAAGGATTGCCACCTATCACTACTGCAAGTCACTTATGCTTCAATGAACACATGTTGATCCAATCTTCTCTTATAGGTTAGCCAACACCTGAGCTCCAATTTGCCAATCTAACAATCCACTAGTCCATCAATGCGCTACTCATTAAGCTCCAATCTTCACCCAACCTTCAACTGTTAACCTCTCTTTATGAATTCTTTCCAAGGGTTACTTTGGGCTACCAACATGATACCCTCCACCAGTCCAATGGAACCCAATCCAATCACTATAGAATCTACTCCTAGTTAGTGTTTTGAATTACCGAAGACAACCCTAACACATGGCTCCCATAGGCTGCAAATAAATCCCATCCAATCTGGTCAATACTTAACCCAACATAAGACAGAACAAGTTGTAAACATACCCGAAGTCTATTATTCAAATTGTTGTATCACTATGATCAAGTTAGGGCATAACCATGGTCCACGTCAACCCTTCTAAATTGCCTCATTGGCCTCTCTATAGTTGTGGCCTCCTCACTTCCTGCTCCTCCTTCCTTCACTGATTGTTAGGGCTAGTATCGACCCACACTAAGGCCTACCAACCCTCTCAACTCACATATCTAGCTTAAGGAAGGTTTATGACACCTTAAACATATGATTGTCCCTTGTTTCTAGGAATTTTAGCCCTCTCTGTAGGAAGCTACGGGTCTCGTCCTAGGTCTGTAACAAGACAGGGACTGCATCTAGAGAAAGACCACCCCAAACATACTCAAAACATTCCAAAACCTTTCACATTAAACTCAGCCTGCAATTTGATCCAACTCGACCCTCAAATAGTCACAAGAAAACATAAAAATTCTCCTTTAGTCTTTGTTGAGGTATGCTCCTACCCAAACAAAAGTTTTTTTCCTCTTCTACGAGCTTCTTTATTTACTCCTTTCGTTTCCCTTGTGTTGCACTTTGGATGTTCTTAAATGAACATAAATCACCTCTTATTTGTATCAAACAAGAGGGCTCCATTGAATTGCCTAAGTGACATGTCTTTTGGACATTTCCACTTCTAGCTTACATGACTTGAATGCCCAAAAATTCATAATCAACTTCAAAAATTCATATCTCATCAAGAACATATCAGATTTCAATGATCCTCAAAGCATTGTATTCTTCTCATCATCCTCTATCATCTCCATGCATCACATATGCAAAATGATCCATGGTTTTTTCCCAAACATCGATGGGTGAAAAACCCCAAACTTCCATTCCAAGCCCGAAATGACCTATTGTTGTGCTCCAACCTCCAAATCTCATACCCTTGGGCTTGGAGTACCTCCCAATCTATCAAAAAATAAATTGATAGATCCATTCAATGTGTTATGGCTAGATACAAGACTTTGTATGATCAGTGTTAGGTGTGGATTTTAACCTTGTAGAATTGGTTGTTTGAGCAATGCCTAGCTTCAAGGAAGCTCTCGTCAAGTACCTCAAGAAAATATTATTTTCTAAGTACTAGTATAAGTTGGCACTTATATATGGGGGCAAACAAATCTTTGGAAGGACCAAGTATCTAGGCTAGATATATTTTTAAGTTATTGTCATTTACTGCATTCAAATATGGGGAAATGGGTTGATATATCTAATTCTAGTGGATGTATCCAGAAATCTGGGCATCCAGCTAGTTAACACTTGTGTAATTTGGAGGTGCATCAAATTTAAAAAAATGTGGATTGTTCCAAAGTTAAATTTATTGAAAGGATCTATCTTGTCAAGGCCAACCTGGTAGAGCAAGATGCCAAGTTGATGGTGAGGATATTTGAGATTTGGATGACATGGGTGTTTGTGCATGATGTAAATGTTTCTAGTGTCGGATGTACATGGATCCAAATATCAATGCTAGTGGATAGATGAAATAGGGATCTAAGGGATTTGGGTGTGTGTTAAGGGTGTACACTTATGCACACATCATATTTCTTCTATGGACCATATATAAAGGGAAATAAGTCATGAAGGTCATGGATGGTATAGGACCCACGATAGGAGTTAAAGTAGTGGATGCCATGAAGGTTAGTGTGTCTACGTGGATGCTTTATGGGCTCCACCATATGCTTGTGGAGGGAAAATATCTAGAGATTTGAAGGATCCAGGGGTTCAGAAGATGTGGCACTATGGATTATTTCATGCACCCCATATTACCTCCAAAACTAGATATAAAGGAAATAAGCAAAGAAGGATAGGGCCTTGTGGCACTTGAAAACTTAGGGTGGAAGTGGCATGTTCCATGGAGGAATAGTGGAGCCACATGGTGGTCATTACTGACATGGTAAGATATATTTGGACAAACTTCAAATGATATTATCATTTGATACAAGAGTTAGATTGAGATGAAATTTATATCACCAGAAAACTCTTAAAGAGCCATGTACAATGGTGATATAAGAAATTAATTCCACAAATTTTGGAGAAGAAGGGATTTTGTAACCCCATTTCCATAATAGACCATGGAGGTCTAGTTAATCATAAAGTAACACCTCCCACAACCATAAAAGGTATGAAGGGCTGGGAGGGAGAAATACACACCAGGGGACGAGACAACCAATAGCTTAATTCCATCACCCTCCATTGGAAAATGAAGATACTCCAGGGTTGGATGCTCAAAGAAAAGTATGGATACCACAATGAAATCATTGCATGCCTTGAATTAATACAAAGATTACAATTCCACCAGTGCTCCTGCTTGGTCAACCTTGATGCCTACATGGCACATATAGAAGTTCAACTTCAATGTGTCCTCAAATGTCTAGCAGGATCAAGTGCTTAGGATCTAACCCCAATAACATCTTCTAACAAATTATTCTAGTCTAATCTTCTTGGCTCATGTCTTTTATTTCATAAATTTATGTTTTTTATATAAATGTATGGCTAGTTATAATTGTTAGAAGATATGTAGTAATTTTCATATTATCTTCAAACAATTCCTTAGAAGTAGACTAGTTAGAGAATTTTGATGGTATAGGTACAAGTCAATTGCTCTCACTATTCTCAGTCCGATTTTCGTTGTGGAAGACCATGATAGTGAGTAGGGAAAGTTGTCAATTTTGTATGACAATGATTTTGAGGCAATAGAAGATCTTAATCAACAAAGAAAAAGAAAATTAAAATTAAATTTTCTAAGGAGTAAAAGAATATTTCATAATTAAATAAAAAATAACTTAATTGTATTAGTATATAATATTTTCTCTAGATGGGGTGAGGGGCGGTGGGTGTTTCCATCATCCCATCTGGACAAAGGAACTGGGGATGGAAACACACCTAACCCATAATGAATATGTTTGTGTTATCCCAATAATCTACGTGTAATTTGTCACTTGCAACATTAGCTCACTAAGAACCCCACAGTTAGGTCTTGATTGTAATATGTGCATACAGTTTTCTCATGAGGACTCAACTCATGCACAGTATCATCATGTGTCAATTATTGTTATGGTTCCCACATTCTTGTGCAAAACAAGCACAATTTCGATGTTTCTGGTGACCACATAAACAAGCCCGTATTATAGGTTGTGGCTCATTGAAACTCAAATTGGGGTTCTCCATCAACCTTCTCCTTCAAGCCTCGAAATAGTAATATTTTGAAACTTGTGTTTATAATCCACCACTTTACTAGAGTCAATACTTCCTTTCATGTATGAAACTATAGTGTCAATGGAAATTTCCAAAATTCTGAGGGTTTTATGGTTGTTCAAAATTTTCTTTTCTCTTGCATGTTAGGTAGTGGTTAAGTAGCTTTTGTCCAATACTTTCTTCATATAGGGTGAAAATACTTTATCTTGTTGGTAAACACATCTAGTCGCGACTTTGCTAGACAAATCCTGGCTAGTAAGTCCATTATGGCTCCACACTCTCTCTCATTCTATGGTTCTTCTATGTCTCTCTTGTGATTTTATGTCTAGGTAGTTTCAATGGGTTATGTTACCTATTTTCTTTAGTATTATCCCTACTTCTATATAGACTTAGCCTATTTTTCTTTTCACCAATTGACACAATATTGCTTTCCCTTCTCCTTGTCTAGTTGTCTCTCCTCCTTCCTTCCTTGGAATTCATTTGTTGCTTCACTCAGTTGTGGTCCTTGCCGCACTATCTTTCTCATATGTGCTTCCTCCATGTGGCCCACCTTCATCCTTCAGAAGCTCTCATCTCCTCTCGCTTAGCCATTCTCTACCTAATCTTTTATGGGCTCTCCTCCATGCCTCGTCAGTGCACCCACATCCATAGGGGAGAAAATTACTACCAAGAACAGGACCATAGGGGAAGTATAAGCATCCACTACCACTTGTGGAACATTGCTACCCCTTTTTGTGAGTTCACTCCAGGCCCCATCTAGGAGGAACTTACTTGTGCTAAGAAGGATGGAACTTCTCATATCCACCAACTCTCAGGCGTGAAGCTATTTTCTAAGATGGTAGATTGGGTACCATATATTTGGCATACTCATGGAAGCTTCAACTAGTACATGCACCCAATAGATATATATTCGCACATAAATTTCCTCCTTGGCAAAAACTTATTAGACAGACACAAGTATTAGGATGATGCCCTCCATTCACTTAAGCATCTACATCACCATATAAAGGACCTAATGAAAGGATTGAGCACATTATAAAACACCTCGGCATCTCACCCCCAGTTGGAGGCATCCCAGGTGACAACAAAGATACCATCCAAGTTGCAACCATAGATTCTAATCTTTCCTCTTAGTTTCTGTTATGTCTCTATTTTACTGGTGTCTTTCTCCTAATAATCATTTCCAAGGCCGAATATACCTACTTTTCAATTTTTGTATGCTTAATTTTAGTTATCTTAGTACTCTATCATCTTATACCTCTCTACAAAGAGTGAACTTTTAGCTTTGGTATCGTCTCTTTGATAAAAAAATAACATAAATTTTTTAGTATTATAATATATTACGTTGTCACTTTTAATGGCACCCACAACATGAGGGCTTCGGAGGACATAGAAATATTCCTAGAGACAGCCTCTGGGTTGATTGTAGACCAATGCCTATGACATATTAGATAGAGGCGTGCATGGAAGATTATGAGTGGGGTTTCTGTTTCACTCCAATTGTCACGAAAGTAAAAAGAGAATAAAGGGGCCTTGGTTCAATAGTTTGTCATGCCGGTAGACTCAAGCTGATACATTGATCCAAACACTCAGGGGGTAAATCAATCCAACCTCAAAGAGAAATGTCTGGTTCTGATGGCTGACACACAACAACATGTTGCTTTATATTGAAGTTGTAGTAAAGTGAAGAGGAGGAAAGGGAGGAAGGAATTCGATGGAAATGGTTGTAATATGACATAATCCTAAGCAGCGATGTTCCGGCCAAAGGGTGGAATTCAATACATGGGTTGTAAACAACACAGAATCCTAAGAAATGATGTTCCAATGGAAATGTGGAAGAGAGAGGTGGTGGAAAGATAGAAACAATGGAGTGATTAAGGGGTTTCATACCAGGTATAACATAGGTACCTCTATCACCAAACAGTGTGAGTAAATCTATGATCATACAGGTAGTGCAGGTTAATCTAATAACAAAGTAAATATATAATTATTATAGGTATTGTAGGCTATTGAATAACACAAGTAAATCAGTAATATAGACTGGTATTGTTCTCTATTTAGTAGCCTAGATAAATCCATGAATCAGGAAGAAACCGAGAGTCTCATTATGTTATTTTAGAGAAGGAAAAACATATATGAAATGGAAATATAGAGGAGAAAACATATTGGACATCGATCTACTAGGAATCACCAGGGAGTTTCATTAATACTTGAAGGGTCCAAATACCAGTCCATTACATTCAACATGTGTCGCTCTGATCCCTTATGAACAGGCCATTTAGAACCAAGAATGGCATCTCGAAATTTAGACCCTTTTGGGAGCGAGATTCCAGAACCACTACTAAGAATTTTTCCCCCTATTTATGAAAAGAGGGGGAGATGGACTTACAGATACAAAAATATATCTTTATGAGAGTATCCAACTTTCTATTTAGACTAGCTATCTCGGTATGTAAGGCTCTATAGCTCAAAATGATTACAATTGAGATTTGATCTCTTTCTTGGAAATAGGAAAATTACAGAAGTAATAAGGAAAAGGAAAAAATAAGAGATTATGGAGGGAGTGTCCCCATGCTTTTCCTATGAATAACCCTGATTAGACCACGTCACTTTCACAATGTGTCCTTATAGTTTCTTGGCTAGTTTATGTTGCTTTCGCCTTAACTGCCCAACTTCTACCTTCTCTGGAGCTGATAGAAATCGATTGTGGTTTCTTGTTGTAGAGTAGAAGTAGAGCTTGTCCCAGGAATCCCTCATTGTGTATATGAGTGGGGCTCCATGTTGAGCCATTAAGTCTCCTTGAGTTACCCCACACTGATTTCCCCCCTTGTGCCATGATTTCATTTAATATTTCAGTTATCAACCCATCCGCATTCAAAACCATGTACCATACTATCGGCGCTTTACGACAGTGGGAATTTTACTCTTAAAGACACTGCAAAACAATGGGTTACTATGCTCCTTGGCCCCCTTTGGTTTAGCTCCTGTCTACATTTCTTCTCGTATAACTGGGGGGGTTGTGACTAGGTGCTCAGTTCTTAGGTGCTAGGGCCTTTGGCGGGAGAGAGTGTGAGGATGAGTGGTTTTCGGAGGGGGTCATGAGTGGTAAGCGGTAAGTGAGGGGGGTGTGAAATAATACTAGAGGGACACGTAGTTGTGGGGCTTGATGGGGAAACCAATTTTTTGGACCCCCCATTGCTGATAAAAGGAAACATGGTGGGGGGTGTCAGAATGGCCTAGGAGCAGTCGTTCTAGGCAAAGTCAATCTTGGTCGTCCAAAGATGTGGGGAGATTAATTACTATGTGGCTTTTGAAAAGGGACGAACTTGAAAAACCTTTAAATATGTTGTATAAAATAGCACATCAGGAGAGTTCCTGCATATCGCAATCGCAAGATGGGAAGGACTTCAGTGGAGGAGGAACTTTAGCCTGTGTGATTGTCGATCTGCTCGATTGATGACATCATCAGTGGCATGTGACACTTCCTGAGTGGCGACACATGTCACTCAAATATTCCCCCAAATGACCCTTCAAAATGCCAAATCTGTGTGCCACATGTCCTCTGTACTACCACGTCATGTTGACATTAGCTGCCATGTGTATTTAATGCAACCAATCTTGTGTTGCCATGCATGTTGTTGGAGGAGAGAGAAAAGGCCCACCCTTCTCTGGTTTTGCAATTGATTTCCTTTATAGAATTCTTTTCGACCCTCCCAGTACCTTAACACTGAAGGCATAAATCTCAGTGATTTAACACTATCAACGTTCATGGATTTTTATGACCAACTGCTTGTGTGCACCCTTTTGCACCTGCGATCAACAATATGCGATATCAACACTCTACATCATAAACCGCCAATACTCTATGCGCCATGGGCCTTTGACCCCCAATATGTGATATGCGCAAGCTCCATCGATTTTCGATAAGCCAATATGTCATACCCTGGACCCCCCAATATGTGATATGTGTGGGCTCCGCTGATTGTTGATAAGTCGATATGTCATGCCCTAGACCCGCCAATAACTTATTTACAATATCGGTGATCGATTGATCATAGATTTCGTTGTCTTCCCCTGTTGCTGCTTTAGAAAATCCACTATTGTGATTTGCGATGAGTCTGACCCTTAGTCATTTTTTCTTTGTTTTCTAGTTTTCAACGGGTCCCTTAAATTTGCTCTAACTTCTAATCTAGGAGTCCATTTTTGGACTTCCATATACCATTGGAAATTTTGTTCTGAGCACTATGAAATGCAGAGGGTTTGATTAAGCTTAGGGAGCCTTTGTGGATTGGGAAACGGCTTCAGACTTCACTGCTCTTTTGCCTCCTTTCACAGCAGAAGACACATTTAGCAATGAGTGACAACCTTAGCTCCAACTGGGGACAATGCCTGATTGGCACATTGATGAGAACCTACAAAACAATATCCTTCACCATTGGGCATGGAATCAGAAATATAATGAATATATATAATCAGAAAATCTCTTTGGGACTTCATTTGCTGGTAGTACTTTCCTCATCAAACTAAAATGCAGAAATAAAAATTCTAACAACTGTATAGTAAACGCTCAGCTAGTGAGCTTATTTATATACACTCCTACTTAATACGGGGTTCAATTCACCTAAGTGAGTTCAACCTTCCAATGGAGTGAGGCTATTATTTGGGTGCTAGACCTAATGCCTTCATGCTGGTGAAATTTAAAAATTAAAATAAGCATGCACCATGAAAAATATGCAAATAAGAAGCTTGATGCATACTCCAGTAACAACCTATGATGCTGACCAAAGAATGTGCTTTGTAATTAGTTACAGGGTCATGGAATTGACAAGGAAAGTTTGTAGCTACCTTATTTTCATGAATAGTCTGTTGACCAATGTCTTCTTGCTCGGGGCAGCCACAGACACTATTTATCTCCTTGACCTTAGATTTTTCAAGAAAAACTTGTCACTGACCTTTTGCTACCCATTTGTCAGTGGGCCAACGCTCTTGGGATTTTGCAATGGAATCTTTGGCTTCTAAACTATAAGAGTCATAGACTAGAGGGCCTACTAAGAATTCCCGACAGGGACCTTTTTGTATGTAATCACAGACGTTGTTTGGTCCTTCATCTTTACAATCTTCTTGAAACATTTGTTGTTGGAAGCCTGCCCCCCACTTGTCGGTAAACAACTCCCTTTGAACCTCTATCGTTGTCTCATCCTCCTATGAATAATATGAATCACAAATCGGAGGAGGTTCTTGATCATGTTCTGAAGGTGAAGGATGTGCATCATGGATTGGGGCCTCGTTGCTGACCTCCTAGTGGGCCTCCTCTTCTTGTTCAAGTTCCCATAACTGGGAGCATTATGGCTCTGCATCACTTAACTCTCCATCAAATTCATATACATCATAAGAAGGAGAAACATCAAACTCGACTGAATAAGATCTCTGAGAGTTTATTTGTAGCTAGATGATGTTTCCTTCTTCTATTTCTTTCTCATTAGGTGATGCTTCTTTATGCAAGTAGATGTTTTCTTAGAGTGAAGCTCCACAAACATCTTCAGTAGGGTCATCGACCTCGAGAATATCTTCATCATTGAAATGTGTACAACAATCTTCAAATAGAGCATTCAGTGGATATAGTCTTTTGCAATAGTGATTGAATACTATATGAAAACTTCTTAAGGAAGATATGTTGCCACGAGGTATTTTTTTGTACCAAAATCTAGCATCCTCATCTAAAGAATGTTTGAACAATTTCATTTGTACATATTTAAGAAAAATACCTTGTTGTTCCATGCATTCATGAAAATCTTTGAGGTGTTGATCGGGCCTTCTCTCTGTGTTCTCACTAAATCTAGGCAAATAGGTAATCCATTCATGAAACGAAGGGACATGATTAGTATAACCAGCAATAGAAGGAAAATCCAATGGTGCAAATTGGTTGGCCAAGAATGCAGAAATGGCCATCTCAAAAACCTCCCTAGATGAGTGATTTCAACTTCCAAGGTAGGGAAAATTTTCAGCTTCTCTAGCATCAAAGCGAGTATGAGGTTGCTTGAAAGCTAGGATGATCAAATAAACAAATGACAATGGATTCACCATGATGTTTACCATAAAATTGAGACAGTGGAGTGCCAAGGTGAGATATCTTCAATCCACACTTCCCTTGCTCACCTAACAAAGGAAATGTAAAAAAAATTGTATCCCAGGGGAAAAATCCTTCAATAAGTTCCTAACAACATCGCGAGAAAGATGTTGTCGCTTTTAATGACACCTGCAACACGAGGGCTTCAGGGGACATAGAAAGCTTCCTAGAGATAGCTTCTGGGTTGATTATAGACTAGTGCCTAGGACACCTCAAATAGAGGAGTGCATGGAAGATTATAATGGGGTTTTTATTGCACTCTAATTGTCATGTAAGTAAAAAGAGAATAAAGGGGGCTTGGTTCAATAGTCTGTCATGCAGGTAGACTCAAGCTAATACATGGATCCAAACACTCAGGGGGTAAATTAGGCCAACCTCAAAGGGAAATGTCTAGTTCTGGTGGCTGACACACAACAATAGGAAACTTTATATTAAAGTTGTGGTAAAGTGAAGATGAGGAAAGGAAGGAGGGAACTTGATGCAGAGGGATGTAACAAGACAAAATCCTAAGCAACATTATTCCGACTGAAGGGTGGAATTTGATACATAGGGCTATAAACAACACAAAATCCTAAGAAACAATGTTCTCACATAAATATGGAAGAGTGAGGAAGTGGAAAGATAGAAACAACGGAGTGCATATTGAGGTTTCATACCAGGTATAACATAGGTACCTCTATCACCAAACAATTGAGTAAATATGTGCTCTTATAGATACTACAGGTTAATCTAATAAGACAAGTAAATCTATAATTACTACAGACATTGTAGGCTATTGAATAACACAAGTAAATATGTAATCTACACGCATATTGTTCTCTATTTAGAATCCTAGATAAGTCCATGAATTAAGGAGAAATTGACAGTCTCATTACACTATTTTAGAGAAGGAAAAACATATATGAAATAAGAATACAGAGGGAAAAACATAATACGCATCAATATGCTTGGAATCACCAGGGAGTTTCATTAATACTTGAAGGGTCCAAATACTAGTCCATTACATTTAGAATGTGTCACTTTGATCCCTTACGAATAGGCCATTTAGAACCAAGAATGGTATCTTAGAATTCAGACCCTCGCAGGAGTGAGATTCTGGAACCACTCCTGAGGGTTTCTTCCCCTATTTATAAGAAGAGGGGGAGATGGAATTATAGTTACAAAAATATATCTTTTCCAGAGTATCTAGTAGTATGTTTAGACTGGCTATCTCGGTGTGCAAGGCTCTTCTCCCCAAAATGATTACAATTGGGATTTGATCTCTTTCTTGGAAATATGGAAATTACAGAAGTAATAAGGAAAAGGAAAAAATAAAAGATGATGGAGGTACTGTCCCTCTATTGTTCCTGTGAAGGGCCCTGATCGAGCCACATCACTACCACAATGTGTCCATCTAGCTGCTTGGCCAGTTTTGTCGCTTTTTCCTTAACTGCCAAACTTCTCCCTTCTATGGAGCGGATAGCAATCGACCATGGTTACTTGTTGCAGAGTAGAAGTGGAGCTTGTCCTGGCAGTCCCTTGATGTGTATCTGGGTGGGGATCCATCCCGAGCCATTAAGTCTTCTAAGTTCCCCCATACTGATTTTCCCCCCTATGCCATTCTTTCATTTAATATTTCAGTTGTCGACCCATCCACCTTCAAAACACTCTACCATACTATCAGGGCTTTATGACAGTGGGACTTTTACTCTTAAAGGCGCTGCAGAACTGCAGGTTCCTATGCTCCTTGGCCCCCTTTGGTTTAGCCCTTGTCTACATTTCTTCTCATATAACCAAGGGGGTTGTGACCAGGTGCTTAGTTCTCAAGCGCTAGGGCCTTTAGCGAGAGAGAGTGTGAGGATGAGTGGTTTTCAGAGGGGGTCATGAGGTCTAGGTGGTAAGTGAGGGGCAAGGGATGAGAAATAATACGAGAGGGAGACGTAGTTGTAGGGCCTGGCAGGGAAACCGCTTTTTCAGACCCCCTCCTTCGCCGATAAAGGGAACATGATGAGGGGGGGGAGTGGGGGGCAAAATGGCCCGGGAGCCGTTGATCTGGGTAGAGTCAATCTTGGTTGTCCAGAGATGGGGGTCGATTAAGCACTATGTGGCCTTTGAAAAGGGACAGACCCAACACCCATTTAAATATGTTGTATAAAATGTCACATCTGGGGAGTTCTTGCATATCGCAATCACAAGTTGGGAAGGACTTTGGAGGAGGATCTTTGGTCTTTGCGATTGCTGATATGCCAGCTTGATGACATCATCAGTGCCACATGGCACTTCTTGAGTTGTGACACATGTCACCCAAATATGCCCCCAAAGGATCCTTGAAAACGCTAAATCTGCGTGCTATGTGTCCTCCGTACTGTCACGTCATGCTGACATCAGCTACCATGTGTATTTATTGGGACCAATCCTGTGTTGCCACACATCCTGTTGGAGGAGAGAGAAAAGGTCCGCGCTTCTCTAGTTCTGCAACTGATTTCCTTTATAAAATGTTTTTCGACCCTCCCGGCACCTTAACACTGAAGGCATAAATCTCGACAATTTAACACTATCGACGTTTAGTGATTTTTATGACCAAGTGCCTATGTGCACCCTTTTGCACCTGCGATCATCGATATGCAATATTAGCGCTTTACATCATGAACCACTGATACTCTATGCGCCATGGGCCTCCAACCATCGATCTGCGATATGTGTGGGCTCTGTCAATTGCCGATAAGTCGATATGTCATGCCCTAGACCCGTTGATAGCCAATTTGCGATATCAGCGATCCGTTGATCATGTATTTCTCTGTCTTCCCTTGTTGATGCTTTAGAAAAGCCCCGATTGCGATTTGCAATGAGCGTGAACCTGTCCTTTTCTCTTTGTTTTCTGGTTTTCAAAGGGTCCCTTCAATTTGCTCTAACTTTTGATCTAGGAGTCCATTTTTGGATTTATATATATCATTGGAAAGCCTGTTCTGAGCACTATGCAATGGAGAGGGTCTGATTAAGCTTAAAGAGCCTATGTGGATTGAGAAATGGCTTCAAACTTTACTACGCTTTTGCACTCTTTTCACCGCTAAAAATACATTTAAAAATAAATAACGACATATTCCAATATTTAAAAAATAATACAATTTACCCCATCAAAAAACATTCTTAAATAATATGTTTAAATATAAATTTTATTAATTACCAATTTTAATATCTTAAAAATTCCAACTAAAAATTATGAAAAGTTATATTATATATATATATATTTAATTTATATATATTTTTAATCATTATTTATTTTAATCATTTTTTTTTATTGTTCTTTGTATTTTGTTGTAACATTTTTAAACCATTTATAATTACTTTAAATTCAACAAGATTGAATGTTATGATTTATTAGAATTGTGTTAAACTTCATTTCACACCATTTTTAATAGAAAAACTTTAGATAAGGGTTTAAAACCTATTTTTATACATTAAGAGATGATTTAAATTAGTGTTTGTTTGTTATAATGACATACGAAGAAATGCTAAACATTTTTCTTTTGCTTATAATTTTTAATTTTCAATTAAAAATTGATAATAAATAATTTTAAAAAATAAAATTAATAGTAACATAGTCTATGTCCTTAGGGGTTAATCAATTAATGAAAATTGTTTCCTTACGACAATGCCCGTAATTTCGTAATATTTCCTTACCAACAGAATGAACTTTTGAATTCCACATTTCTCATACCCCACTCAACACAATGAACTTATTCCAAAAAACTCTGGATTCCACATTAGGCACAATTATATATTACGAGAGCTTAAAACTATTGAATTTAATTGTTATCTAATAGCATGCGATAATGCTTGAATCTTGCTACAGATTGAGCGTATTGTTCTCAGGTTAAAATCAATTAAAATATTAACGTTGTGCACCTTCTTACCACATTCAACACAATAAACTTACTCCAAAGACTTAGCAATCCTCACAGCTATATCATGAGAGCTTAAAACTATTGAATTTAATTGTTATCTGATAAGCTATAAAGCTTGAATCTTACCTAGATTTCCTGTATGGAAAAATCAATTAAAATATTAACATTGTTTTCTATATTTTCGTTTAATAGTTATCTATATGCTGGAACTATTAAAACAATACAGGGTCCATGTTTTGTCCGTATTCAAGAATGCTCAGTTTCTACAATAGTTTCAACCATCTCTGCATTCCCACACTCTACCAGGCAGAGTGTGGAAACACTACCCATTAACAATGCAGGGTACATATTTTGTCCGTATTCAAGAATGCTCGGTTTCTACAATAGTTTCAACAATCTCTGCATCTCCACACTCAGCACGGCAGACTGGAACTATTAAAACAATACAGGGTCCATGTTTTGTCGGTATTCAAGAATGCTCAGTTTCTACAATAGTTTCAACCATCTCTGCATCTCCACACTCTACCAGGCAGAGTGTGGAAACACTACCCATTAACAATGCAGGGTACATATTTTGTCCGTATTCAAGAATGCTCGGTTTCTCCAATAGTTTCAACAATCTCTGCATCTCCACACTCAGCACGGCAGACTGGAACTATTAAAACAATACAGGGTCCATGCTTTGTCAGTATTCAAGAATGCTCAGTTTCTACAATAGTTTCAACCATCTCTGCATCTCCACACTCTACCAGGCAGAGTGTGGAAACACTACCCATTAACAATGCAGGGTACATATTTTGTCCGTATTCAAGAACGCTCGGTTTCTACAATAGTCTCAACAATCTCTGCATCTCCACACTTAGCAAGGCAAAGTGTGGAAACACTACCCATTATCATGCCCATGGATTGTCCGGTCTGGTTGGTAAAATTTGCGGAAGGAGAGAAAATGAGAATTGTGCCCAACTGTAATCATGGCTTCGACGTGTAATGCATTAATAAATGGGTTGCATCGCATTCGTCCTGCCCGATGTGAAGACATTGGTGCGAAGACATCGGTGCGGAGCTCTACATAAGAATTGGCTGAGGCATTTTTGTGAAAGAGTTGTTTTTAGTGTTTGAGGCATTTCTGTGAAAGAGTTGTTTTTAGTGTTTGAGGCATTTCTGTGAAAGAGTTGTTTTTAGGGTTTTTTATTTTTTCTTGAAAATTTTTGGGTGAAATTTATTTAAATTAGTTTTAAATTGGTTTTTTTATTGTATATATGGATTCATTGTCCTAGGAAAATTTTAGGGCATTTAGATTGTGTAGAATTACTAAATTCTATCAAATTTTAAAGAAATTAAACTAAAAAAGTGTCAAAAAAATTACACTAAAAACAACTAATTTTGTTAATATATTACTTGGTGTTAACAAAAATCCATCCATCCCAGAACTGAATTTGAACTTACGTCTGACATCTGATACAAGCGAAATCGAGACGACAATGACGAATACAAGAATCCGCACAAGCGTTCTTGCCGCAGAAACAACCGTTCGTTGTGTGAAGCTGATGTTCTAGTCCTGATAGCCGAACTTCTTTGCAGACGATGAAAATATTAATGCTCAGGAATTAGAGTCGGCCCAAAATGCATTGATGTTAGATATATTGATGGCAAGCCTTGACCAATAAATAAATTCTTGCCATAAGAGGATCATTAGCTCGGTCTCCCTTGGCACTGAAACATACTCTATATATCATCGTAATTCGTGAGATAATCTTAACTTTGTCAGTTATGGTTTGTAAAAGTCTAAATTTGCAAATTTATAAATTTATAATATTATTGTAGTTTAGTTATTTTTTGGATGTTGATGTTGAATCATATTAGTTGGTTCTAAATTTAGATTAAATATAATGAATATAGTGTGAAAATATGCATGCATTTAAATGTAAAAAAAAATGATTCAAATTACCTTGAACAAAGTAGAGAAGCAATGCAGTAACAATATTTGTCAATTCGGATGCATTCGGTTTGTGAGTGCGATAATGATAGGAAGTAGTATCTGAACTTCAAATTTTTGGATGCACACATTTTTTGGTTGTGTGTGGAGGAAGTCCATCCGGTGTATTGTGGAGTTGTGAAATTTTTAGAATACGAAAGAAGTTGATTGTGCTAAGTGTTTAGAAAATGTGATTTTCAGCATTCAGTCTCAGTCTCAGTTTCAGTATCAGTTGCCGAAAACACATTTTTTTAGGTTGTGTTCGGAATTGCAAAGTCTTTAAAATGTAAAGGAAGTTGATTGTGCAGGAATGCTCAGAAAATACCATTTTCAGCCCTCAGTCTCAGTTACTGAAAACAATGTGCAGCGCAGTAAGCAGTCAACAGGCTAAGATTCCTCTAATTTCTCTTAGACGGGCATTCCTTTGTATTATATTTTTGTTAATATTGTGAACCAGAACAATCGTCCAGCGTTCGCTTGGTTGATTGATACTATGGACAAGTGATGCCAAAACATTAAATCACCGGTACACTAAAGAAATAAATGACACTACCCACTTTTAATGAATCATGTTCCAAAAATCCAAAAATCGATAACACAAGAGGACTGATCTTCACATGGAATATCCTATGGGTTTTCAATGGTGCTGCAAAATTGTGGTTGTGGTATTTGGATTGGCATCACAAATGAATTGATATATAAAATTCACTGGCAGGGAGGAAGCGGCACTAATACCATGGCTAAAGCAATGACTTTATGAGGCTTTTTATGGTACAATAACTTCTTTGATATCCCTCTCATACATATTTATGGGGATTCCAAAATTATTATTGATCAGATGAAGGGCTGTACAAACATCAACAATCTATTATTATTTGGCTGGCTATTGAACTGCTATGGAACCAACACAACAACTCTACTGTCACGCATGTTGGTAGAGAATAGAACAAGGAAGCTGATGAACTTTTGAAGAGGAGTTTACTTGGTAACAATGGCAAAATGCACTTGGAAATAATTCTGAATCATAATGTTATTGATGTAGGAGATTTTCCTTTTCCTGGGTAAGTTACTACGCCCCCTTTTTTTTGTATATTTTGTATGTCACTAGTCTTAATACCTGTTAGTTTCAAGCATACTAGATGGAAGGACATGCTGCTATTTTTTTACACTAGAACAGAAGGCATGAAGATGTAGCAAATATGTCGAGGGCATACTTTATTTTTGAATGGTTTTTCTTTTTAGTTGCAACAATTGTGTCTTATATGATATTATTTGTTGGAGATACTACACACCTAGGGCCTTCATTACTGGCACAGGTGGACACTTAGTTAGAGCATGGGACTACATGCAAGATCATTTCTGCATGATTTACTCCCTGATTTGCTCCTCCTTTTATTCCGCAACTTGCTAGTTCTCTCCGGAAATTGCTGTAGGTGTTGAGTCCTCTCATTGACCACCGCTATGGTGCATTACCTTGGGATCTTCACCCAGTAATACTATATCATGAGCATTGTGCATCTCCCCAAAGTTGCAGTTTCATCTATCTGCCTGCAATACTCCCAAAGAGATTTGGAAAAAGGTTGAAGAACTCTACGGGAAATAAGATGAGTTTAAAAGACATCTACTCGAAGTGGAGCTACTCTTATTGGATCCATGGAACTATGACAGAATTCAAGGCTTCTTCACCAAATATAATGATCTATTGCTGCAACTCAAGGGTTGTGGAATTGACAAATCCAAAGAGGAGAATTGCCAAGTTCTCTCTATTATGTCAAAGTTTGGATCAGAATACTCTGTCTCTGTGTCTACATTTCATTTAGTAAGGCTCACAATAGGTAAATCCTACACTATGCCTTCTCTCAAAGAGTTCATGGAGTCCCTCACTTTTGAGCAAGATAAACTCATTGGCATGGGGAAAATCAAACCTCCAAAAGTGCATGCACTTGTTGTGCATGATGGAAGCCACAATAAGAATCACAGATCTGATTCAAATCAGAAAAATCAACAGCAAAAGGACAAGGGAAAAGTGCATTCCCATCCAAAGAAGGAAGGGTACACCAAACCCTTCAATGACTCCTTTGGCTTCAAAAATGAGAAAGAGAAGAAAGGAGACAAATGCACCTACTGTCACCGAGGATTCCATTCAGAATCTTCCTACATAGAGAAAAAAATTTACCAAATGGTAGAAATCCTTCAGAAGCACAACCTTAGGGACCACATCCCTCAGGGCGCCAAGAAGAAAACTGAGGATCCGCCACAAGGGAAAGGTAACAATTTTCATGCTTTAGTTGCAATTAACTCTTCCCATGATGCATGGATTATAGATTCTGGTGCATCACATCATATGGTTGCTGCAAAGGAAGTCTATTCCTCTTTGGATGCATGCAAAGGACCTCCCATCCTCATGGGAGATGACTCACCTATTGAGGTCACCAGAAAAGGTAGAGTGGAACTTTTACACGGAAGCTTTAAAGATGTGCTTCATGTTCCAAAACTTTCGGTAAACCTGTTTTTAGTTTATCAGATCACTCATTCCAGCACTAGAAAGAGAGTGGAATTCACTCTAGATAAAGTGAACATATATGACCTACATAGCAGCTCCAAAATTGCAACCACTGAGGTAAACAATGGAGCTAGACTATATACATTTTCTGAAATTATTGAATATAAATCCTCCTTATTGCTTACACATGTTGATGATAGTAGTAGGCTTTGGCATGAGAGGTTTGGTCACTTGAATTATAGGTATATGCAGCAGCTAAGCAAGCATGCGATGGTGGAAGGCTTGCCAAATATCAATTTATCCATAGGAGCTTGTGAAGGGTGTGTCCTTGGCAAACATCTTAAAGAAAAGCTTGACACCAGCAAGACTCACAGAGCATCCTCTCCTCTAGATCTGATTCATAGTGATCTCATGGGGGCTTTTCCTATCCTTCATAAACAAAGCAAGGTATGTGCTTACATTTATTGATGATTTCTCACCATATACTTGGGTGTATCTTCTCAGGGCCAAATCTGAAGTTTTTGCGCACTTTGAAGATTTCAAAGCACTAGTTGAGACACAGTCAGAGAGAAAGACCAAAGATCAAAGCCCTCCATACAGACAATGGGGGGGGATATGTTAACACAACACTTCAAAACCTTTGCCTTGAGTTTGCCATATAGTTGCAGCACACAATTCCATACACTCCGCAGCAGAACAGAGCTGCTGAGAGAAAGAACCAACCTCTCAAAGAGATGGCTTCCTGCATGCTGCATGTTAAGTCACTACCTCATAAGCTATGGGCTAAAGCACTTAATTGTGCTAACTACATCCATAACAGATCTCCTCATAGGTCTGTCATGGATCGGACCCCCTTTGAGGCTTGGAAATGCACTAAACCAGAGGTCACCCACTTCCATGTTTTTCGCTCCCGAGCATGGGCCGGGATCCCCTCTGAAAAGAGGAAAGCTCTTGATCCATAGAGAATTGAGTTCATCTGTGTTGGATACCCTAATGGTGTAAAGGGATACCGGCTCCTGATTTCCTCGACGTGTAGAAATTCTCACTATAGATCACTTGGTAATGCAATTTACTAAAGCAAAACACTTGATCTACTTCTACAAACAATTTAGCAAAAACTTAATCGAACATGAACAACATCAAGCATGAACAGATTTAACTAAGAATGAGAAGTAATCAACCATAACACAAAAGATATATCACTAGGGAAAGCACCAACCTAAAAACCCAACTCTATATTATCATACAAATGGAAATCTTGTTCAAGTTACAAAAAGAATCAGCTTTCAAGCTATCCTGCTCTATCTGCAATCAAACAATACAACTCACAGACTGAATAGACAAAGTATATGTCTTCCTCAAGCCCTCTAAGCCTCCTATTTCCTTGCAGTTTTGATTGGGGTCGAATGATATCACATGTGTGAATTGGCCTCATCACACTCACTATTACCTTAGGTCCAACTGCGCAATCCTCAAGGAATAATATTCCTTCTGCATGCAAGGAATTTTCACCAAGGAATATCCTAGCAACTGATAGTACATTGTCCCTCCATCTGATCTCAATTGGGTCTCTGACTGAACTGACATGTATGAGTTATCCATGAGTAAATCTTCAGTTATCTGAAATACAGTAGCTACATGCATGCAAGAATTAACTAATTGAACTCTCATTAATTTAACAAACTGTTAAATTAATCTAACTGGACTTAAATCAGTGAACTGAGCCAACTAATTACAACTCAATATTACAACTCATCCTTATCTCTTTAACTAATGGATAAATCCCTCAATCAAAAGAGAAACTATTGGATGTCCTCACATAGACTTCAAGTTTGATTTTCCTTAACTAATTAACTCAAGATGAATTAATTAATTAATTTTCAAACTGCTATTAATATCAAATTCGAATTTTACTTCCTATGTTTAGTCCAGAGATTGACTAAAATAAGAAGGGATCCCAAAATGCTAATTTTAGAAAGGCTATTTTTAGCACTTTCACTTTTCACCCATTGTAGCTAATATCTCCAATGGTTGAACTGCTATTTATAGCTCGACCATTTATAGCAGTGCTATTTTTAGCATTTTCTATTTTTAGAATTTCTTGTTGCAAATCTCAACACTCCCTCTCAACAAGAAAAATATTATCAGTAACCCTGATCTTGTCTCCGTGGAACTCGAACTTGAATTTTGACAATGCCTTAGTCAAAATATCTGCATCCTACTCCTTGGTCGAAACATACTGCAGCATCATGATCCTCTTGACCACACAGTCCCGTAGATGATGGTAACGGATATCTATATGCTTGGCCCTGTCATGAAACACTGGATTCTCAGAGATTTTTATGCAACTCTGATTATCACAGTATATCACTGTAGGATCCATCATCTAACCAAACAATCCCACTAGAATCTTCCGCATCCAAATGGCCTCGCATGCTGCCTAACTGGCAACCATGTATTCAGCCTCTGCTGAGCTAAGTGCAACTAATCTCTGTTTCCTGCTATACCAAGAAATTGCAGTTGAACCAAGGTTGAAGATTCCTCCAGAAGTGCTCTTCCGGTCTGATGGACTACTTGCCCAGTCTGCATCCGTGAAGCTTTGCAGCTTCACTCCCTCTGTCTGTCTGTACCATAATCTGTATTGTGTAGTGCCTTTGAGATATCTCAACACATGC